>JNDT01001982.1:0-63545 GCA_000697055.1 Saksenaea vasiformis B4078 | reverse complement strand
CCCTTTTAGCTGTGCCTCAGCCTCAGAGGTCAGTTAACGCATTGTCCTGTGGATCTGATCTACGGGTTCGGCTGATTCCTGGTACTGAATCTGTCCGTATAGCTGTCACTCCGGTTTGATAGCCGACATGTGCTTTTTATTAGAACATTCGTTCGACTGGTTTACATGACACCAGAGAGTAATGTCTAAAGTCGATGTAGTCGTCGGTTCCGGGGGGCGGGAACTGGCGGGCACGGTTCCTGACAGCATTTGTCTGTCAGGGCTGGATGCGTCCATCTGGTTCAGTTGGTGTACGATCCTCTCTCTCCTTGGAGGGTCGCATCCCGGAGGTAGGTTGATCTCGCAAACGAACAACCCATGCATCGGCGGATGCATCTCCATGTCACGGCGATGGGATGATGCCGGCGGATGGAATGACAAGCACAAACGGGAGAGGGGTTTTAGCAGAGTATCACTCTACTTTCTCTTCAGCGAAGGCGTCGAACCTGTCATGGGTTGCGATTTCCCCTCTTCCCCGGAAACAAAAAAAAATAAAAGAAACCGACGAACAAGAACAGGAATAATAAGGTAAGCAAGAAGAGGATGGGTAAGAGGAGGATGGGTAAGAGGAGGATGGGTAGGAAGAGGACGGGTAAGAAGAGGATGAACAAGAGTAGCTATCCTACGTCGGCCACACAATACATGGATATTTCATCTGTATCAGTCTTTGTAAGTATCCTTTGCCTTTACGTTCTGTATCTTTTACCGCTTACTTTTTCAAGCACTTTTCTCTCTGAGACCGGAATAGGCCGAAGGTGCTTGAAAGACCTCGCGAATCGTAGACCCGGTAGACAACCAAGGCACGCTGAAAGAGGCCCGGTAAGTAATCAAAGCATTGTCCATTTTAGACCTTTGGAAGATGTGGACCAAGCCGCGGATGGCACCCCTTGTCAAAGGGTTGACCGGGGAAGTAGAGAAATTCGGATTGAAGCATCGCAGGGGCGTTACGTCGAAGGTAAGTGACGGTGTTGATGCTTTAGTCTAGATGTGCATGTTAATCAATAAAATCATGAGTGAATCGACGGGCTATAGAAATGGTTACTCGAGATCCTGATGACTTTGCACATTTGAAGTCGCTCTAATAATCATTATGAGAAACACCCGAGTTCTTTTGTAATTTTGCGGCAGCGCAAGACCGCTCGTTGTTTTTCTAAATGGACTTTGAGCTAAAGTTAGTTCTCTTACGGTCATATAATGCTAAGACTTGTATGCTGTATTCTCCCATTTATGCTGCTCGGACAACCTGCCTACCTGCAGTTTTTCCAAAGCTTTTTACTGCTATTCACCATTCATCTAACGACTATCTACGCAGCACTGAATTAGATATTGCTAGGCTTTTGCAAATCTCATAGAGGTTCATATCCATGCCACTCAGCATAGCAGTTGAGTACTTCAGTAGGCTGTCGGGTAAGCGGAGGTTCGAGCAACCAGAGAGTTCCTTATTGGTACGAACTCGTCCTATTGGCCAAGGCAAAATAATTTTTTCTTTTCAGTGACGCAAATTGCTTTGCAAACATTGTCGCGCTTGGATCTTGATCATGATGGCCACATCGCAAGAAAAGGATACAAATACACCACAGGAATCCCAGCCAAAGTCGACGCTTTTTGTACGGGGAATCCCTTACAATGCTACCAGTAAAGATCTAGAAACTTTCTTCGAGGATATCGGCCCGATCAGACGGTGTTTTGTCGTTACGGACAATTCGCAAGGAGAAATAAAGGAAGGCGATCCGAACTTTAAGAACAAAGGCTTCGGTTATGTTCGCTTTGCACTTGCTGACGACGCAAAAGAGGCCATTGAAAAGCTGAGCTCGGTGAAGTTTAACGGTCAACGCAAGTTGAACATTACATTTGCGCGGGACAGAGAAGCTGGTGGCGCCGAGGAATCGAAGGAGAAGAAGAAGGAATTTGTAAAGAAGCCTAAGAAACCGAAACGTGATATTGGCAGCGTGAACAGGGCAGCTCGTTTGATTGTGCGCAACTTGCCGTGGAAGTACAGAGAAGCTGATTTGAAGCGCACGTTTGAAAAGCACGGCAAGGTGCTGGAAGTTCAATTGCCTCGAAAATATGAAGGCGGTCCCCTTCGTGGTTTTGCTTTCATTCAATTCGAAAAAGTAGAAGAAGCTGAGGCGGTAAGTGTACCGAGAAAGATTAATCATAAAGCTGACAAGTCTTGATATCAGGCTATCAACGCATTAAACGCAACGAAGCATGTTGGTCGGACGATCGCTGTGGATTGGGCTCTATCGAAGGATCGTTTTGAAAAGATTGAGGAAGAGGAGAATAACAACGAAGTTTCTCAGGAAGATCAGGCCAAGGAGAAAGTAACTGAAATGGAAACGGAAGCTGTGGAGGAGAAGGAAGATGAAGAAATGGAAGAATCCAGTGATAATGAGGATGAGGCTATGGAAGAATCGAATGAAAGTGAGGATGAAGAGATGGATGAAGACAGCGATAAGGAGGACGAAGATAGCGATGAAGACAGTGACGCCGAAGAGGAAGATAGCGACGATGAGGATGAGGAAAGCCCTGTGAAAGTAAAGAAGGAACGAAAACTTCCACAAGTTTCAGAAGGTGCTACTCTGTTTATCCGCAATCTGCTATTTGAGACGACAGAGGATGATTTGAAGGAACAGTAAGTAGAATAGTTATATCGGTTGCATTGAGTTAATCATGATATGTAGCTTCAAGCAGTGGGGTCCTGTTATCTATGCGCGCATTACAAAAGATCGAGAAACACAGGTATCACGAGGCACTGGTTTTGTGTGCATGCGAAAGAAAGAAGATGCCAACCAGTGCTTGGAAGAAGCTGAGGAATTGCGCAAGATGTCGCTGAAGGAGAAAAGCGGCGAACAGTCTGCTATGGATGACCTGATGTCTAAACGAGAAAAGAAGAAGAAAGGCTTAATGTACAAGAGTATTTTGACACCTGATGCTGGCTCTGGACTTGGTTTGAAGTTTACTCTCAACGGTCGCGTCTTGGATGTGACATTGGCAGTCGATCGCAACGAAGCACAGAAAATCAAGGAAGACAGATTGAATGTGAAGAAGAAAGAAGATAAGCGAAATTTATATTTGATGCGGGAGGGTGTGGTGTTCCCAAATACGCCAGCAGCGGAGACGATGACACCGGCAGAATTGCAGAAACGACAGATGTCCTTTTCTTTCCGGAAAAAGCAGATTGCAAGCAACCCATCCATGTATATCTCCAAAACACGTTTGTCGATCCGCAACCTACCGCTTAATGTAGATGATGCTGCTCTAAGGAAGCTTGGTATGGAGAGCATCCAAAAGTTTAAAGAACAAGTCAAGGCCAAGCTCCGAACAGATTTGACAAAGGACGAGAAAGAAGAAGGTTGGCAATACAGACCTCGCGTTAAACAAGCCAAGATCATTCGAAGCAAGGACAGAATCGACGCAGCTAGCCAGAAATTGCGTAGCAAAGGTTACGGCTTTTTGGAGTACACTACACATTCACATGCATTAGCTGCATTGCGATACCTGAACAACAACCCTGAAGTGTTCAATGGCAAACGACTTACCGTCGAGTTCTCCCTGGAGAACAAGGAGGTGGTTGAAAGACGACAACAACGAACTGTCAATGCAAAAATGCAGAAGAAAAACAGAAATTAAGCATCATCATGAAAAAGTAGTTATGTAATTGCATTCATTTTACATCTTCACCTGTACAACAGCTTTTGCTCACAAAGATGCTCGGCGAATAGCATCCAAAAATATAGACCAGGTTCTTTGAACATAACGTTAAGAAATGTCGTATAGCGAAGCAATAATTTATTAATAACCTTCAAAGCATCGATGCTGGCTTATTTTAGTGTTTCAATACTCATCGTAAGCACTCATATGTTGTAGCAAGGACAAGGATGATCACTCATGCAGAAGTTTTCTGGGAAGATAACCACTAACTTGACTTCCGCAGATACTGCTGTTTATTGAATGACATTGTAAGCTACTCTAAAATAAGTTATGCATCCATGAAGAGCTAAGCTTGCGCTAAGGAGGAGGTCGATTATGCGGCTATCAGTTAATGAATGAGCGACAAAGTCACACGCTTACTTACATCAACTTGGCTCTCAGCGGATGCATAATTTTTTTGAGCAGTATAAAAATCATTCACGTTAGTAAATGGAAGATATCTAATGTCTTTTACTTAACCTCGAAGAGCACTCCTGTCCGTTAACAGAGGCCTACCCACACCTTGAGCGGTGGGGCTGGTAAGATGTGATGGGCGCGGCCGAAGCCGGTTTTGTGGTTTTACGACTCTAAATCTAAACAATAGGCCAAACAAGATGAGTAATCCTAGATGTGTAGTCAATCCCAGCACGTACCGGACATGTAAGAGAAAAAAGAGCCAAAGGAAAAAGTTTCATGCGTCGATTTAAATACTGTCACTTTATGCGTTCCAGATTGATGCTTTGGGGTACCGATTACAATGAATCAGCGCAACATAACTCTGATATAGAAGTAAAAGTTATCTACATCTCTGCGCAAAGATCTACTGCTCCTCCCCGTAGGATTTAGATGGTGTCAAACGCGAAGTAATATTTGGATGATGCAGATGCTTAACGAAAATCCTGGATTTTGTTTTCTCCTTTCGACTATAGCACGATTTCAAAACGAGAGTACGAGCTGTTGCTCACCACCATAAGCTGAAATAATAGTTCACAATATTGACGAGGGCTAGTTTGTTCAGAGACGATCAACTGCTACACGGGACAAAAATGTATTATCCGTCCTCAGTCAACACCTTTTGTGTCTCAAAGAACTGTTTGCATTGCTTTTGTAACCGCACAAATCCGAGAAGTCAAAGACCAGCAGCCGATCACATCATAGCAAACCGAGTCTTCTCCCTTATAATGAACTACTGCGTTTTTGGCAACTTACGCGACGTCTGTTATGCGTCTGATGAATAGACACGAAATATAAACACCATGGTGTCGCTCCTTCTGTCCGTAGCGCAAGTGTTCCATAAAATTCGTAAGGTGGAGTTTCTTTCAATCTCTACATGCTATAGCTTTAATGACTGACAATACACCACTTT
This sequence comes from Saksenaea vasiformis B4078, assembly GCA_000697055.1. Classification (NCBI taxonomy): domain Eukaryota; kingdom Fungi; phylum Mucoromycota; class Mucoromycetes; order Mucorales; family Saksenaeaceae; genus Saksenaea; species Saksenaea vasiformis. The sequence continues at coordinate 58,447 of JNDT01001982.1, read as the reverse complement.
GTCCTAAAATTCTAGTATTATCGAAACAAAAGACCATGGATACGTCTGATCGTTACACCAAGACAAAGGTCACGAATAGCTTCCTTTACAAAATTTGTCTTGTTTGCATGCTACTTCATACAGATACAGGCGGAGTGTAATTATTATCCTTCACAGCAAACGTAACCATTTTTGCAAGGGATCCATCACTCTCTCTGGTCACAAGTAATTCGCTTCGTTGTAAGGTCGGAGAAACGACTTGTCAAGCGCAAGAAGTTGCTTAAATATATGTTCAAAGTGGTATGATTATCGGAGGGTCATCAACCGCCTAATGCTACGCATAATTCTCGATTTTATCTTACTGACGTCATTTAGTGAAAAAGTTGCCCCCATATGGCGACACGCCGGTACCCTTGAAATGTGTGTAACTGGTTCCACTATTCCCGTTAATAGTTGAAATATGGGAAACGCGTGACAAAACGAAGATCAAGGACAGCATCCAAGGAAATCCCGGTAGAAGAAGTATGATATTTTGGTAACCCTATCCCTTGTATCTACTCCAACATAATGTCCCCAACAAGTAAAAGTAATAATCTCCTTTATTTCCTTTAAAGGCAGGAATATCTGGTATATGTAGGTGCGTGTGAGTTAGGGAAGATCGGGTGAGTGTGTGCATACAGAACGTACACGACCGAACGGATGGAAAAATTCCACAACACAAATAAAATCACGCAGATTATCGTTATCTTTTTCTCTTTTTTTCCCACATACACATGAAATCTTCACAGCCAACCAGGGTACATGTCATTGGTGCAGGTGTTACCGGATTGACAACCGCCCTGCTCCTGCAAACCAAAGGATACGATGTGACCATCCTTGCCAAAGAGTTCCCTGATGATAATAACGGCATCAAAAACCCTTCACCTTGCGCCGGTGCACGATGGAAATCACTAGCATCTAATGAAGAGACAAGGCTACAACGCACGTACCAATAGAAATATCCTATATATGTTCTTACCTAATCGATAGGTTACGATGCGACATCGTTTAGATTGTTCTGGGAGCTAGCTCGTACTCATGCTAGCGAGGCAGGTATCATGGTCGTGCCTGCATATGACTACTATACAAAACCTTCCAAGGAACAAAAGCATCCTTGGTGGAAACACATTGTTCCTGGAGTAAATATCTCAATGATTTGAAGCATCTATGCTTACGAAATCCTGTAGTTTGGGTTTTTACCAAAGAAAGAACTGCCCCAGAACACAGATATTGGTTACCATTTCACAACAGGTAAGCATAGGACTACGTCGCTTGGGAAAACTGACTGAAGGTCTATCTAGTGGTGGTGAATCCTCAACGTTATCTGCAGTGGTTACAGGCACAGTTTCTCAGTTTGGGAGGTAAACGCAAACGCATGACGTTGTCACATATCTCGGAAGCAGCTTTGGATGAAGAACAAAGTGTCGACGTTATTGTCAACTGTACTGGCGTGAATGCACGTTGGTTGGGTGGTGTCATGGACGAAAACGTAGTACCAGTCCGTATCCAGGATGTAGTTGTTCGAGCAAGCCATATTCGCAAGGCTGTCTCGGTTCAAAGTAGGTTTCACACAACGATTGGTTCATGTGAATTTAATCAGCGATACCATTAGCTCCGGATGGCTATATTTACGTTATACCACGGGCAGATGGGACAGTTGTTTTGGGAACGGCTGAAGAAGAAAATAATACGTAAGTACATTGGCAAGGTATTTCTTTTCTTTACACTATTTATTAACTTGTAGAGATGTCGAGGTGGATTTTGATATTGCCAAGAAAACGATGCAAAGTGTTGCAACATACTGCCCCGAGTTAACCAACGGCAAGGCGCACAGTGAATTGGAGATCGTTGCCCATGTTGTAGGAATCAATGGTAGAAGACGAGGTGGCCCACGTGTGGACAATGAGTTCATTAGTAAGGATCAAACTGGTATAACAAGAACGGTGGAATCTCATGTCTTCTCCAATAATTTAGCATCACCTTCGGGTAGACGTGTACTAGTCACTCATAACTATGGACATGCAGGATCTGGATATCAGTCAAGTTGGGGATCAGCTAAACATGCAGCCCGATTAGTGGATGAAGGCTGCGGCGTTTTGAAGATGGAGGCATCCAAGATTCGGCGGATCCTATCCCATTTGTAGAAGTCACTAAGAAAATAAAAAATATACACCGACAAGGACTTTTTCGTCTCTATTTCCTCTTCTTTTCTCTTCTTATATCTCATGCATCGTGCATCACGGAGAACAACGGATGAACAGAGCATGAAGTTAAGTTCTGAAGTCAGCTCCCCAAGTGCTTTGGACATGAAGAAGAAGATGGAGCTGATTGCAGAGAAGAAACGAGAACTCGAACAAGTCAATCAAATTAAACGAAACAGTGAACAACTTGCTGTATACTTTGAACATCTTACAAATATGGCAGATGAACTGGCGAATACAGTACAAGGTAAAAAGGCTATAAAACCACTTTTTCTCTTTTCGATTGTTTCTTTGGTTATTTAAGAGTTTCTTACATAACAAAAAACGCAAAGATACTTCCAATACATTGTCCAATTGGGAGCATGTTTTCTATACCATGGGATTAATGAAATCAAGTACACCTAATCCAACATTAATGAAGTTTGTCTCAACCAATCCTTCCGCCTAACCCATATTTCCATCTCCGCAAATAATAAACTGTTTTCTGCGCCCAAGTGAATGATTTTTTTTCTTATTTTGCTGCGTCTCGATTCATCTCTCTTTTCATTCCATCATGGGAAGTCCTTCGCCTGCGCGTATACAGTCTCCATCGCGTTCGCCTTCGAATGGACGCCGTGGTCATCGTAGTCGGTCTTCACCTCGTTCACGTTCACATTCACGTTCGCGTCATCGAAGTCGCTATGACGAAAGGCCTCGACACAGACGTTATTCCCGGTCGCCATCACCAAGACCACGTAGAAGATCCTCACCGCGTCGTTATCGGTCGCGATCAGCTTCACCTTCTTCAAGAAGAAGAAGACCCAGTACAACCGGCAAAGACTGTCGAGTATACGTGAGTAATTTACCTTACGATGCCAGGTGGACTCATCTCAAAGACTTTATGAGAGACGGTAAGCTATTTATTTATTATTCTATCATTTATTCACCTATTTCACTCTATGCCTTTCAGCGGGTTCGGTGGTGCATGCGGATATATTATCGACTTCCAACGGCAGATCGAAGGGTTGTGGGTAAGGGCGACAACCTGCCACAGAATGCTTTTATCAACAATTTTTCAGTGTGGTGGAATACCGTTATCCAGAAGATGCTCAACGTGCAATTCGAACATTAAATAAGGTCGAATTTATGGGACGACCAGTGTTTATACGGGAGGTAGTAGCATCCTCTTTTACAACCCTACGATACCATGACGACGTGCTGAGAGAAAAAAAAAATAATCATTGTAGGATCGTGAATTTGAATTGGCTTCATCATCGAAAGATCCACGTAAAGCACCGGAGGAATGCCGATTGTATGTGGGAAACGTAAGTCAAACACCATGATCATGTGCTTTGCTTTGACATAGGTGTTAGTTACCGTACTCCGCTAGCTGGCAGGATATAAAGGACTTCTTCCGAAAGGCGGGACGAGTCTTACATACGGATATCATTTCTGATCCAGAAACGCGACGATCAACCGGATCAGGTCTTGTGGTTTTTGACGATCCTCGTGATGCCCGAGCTGCTATTGGTAATATGACACAACGACAAATCACTAGGCTCATGTGGATTAGATATGTTTCACGGTTACGAATGGCAAGGAAGGATTTTGGAAGTGTGCGAGGTTGGTGGAATAGTCAAGGATACCATCCCATTGATATAAAAGATTGATAATATAGGAACGTAATCGTCCTCCACCTCCAGCATCGCGGTCAACAAGCAACGGCGAACCAAGAGAAAGTAGACCAGTAAGGACAGAACGATCGGAAGCACTTCATCAACCTGGCGACCCAGGTTATGCAGCAACTGCTCCCCCTCCACCGGTGTATAACGACGGTTATGACGCATACAATCCTACGCCAATGCTTCCTCCACACCACTTCCCCGTCACTACGGTGGGTGGTCCTGGAGCGTCACTGTCAAGCCATGGCCCCAATCAAATATTTGTGAATAACGTACGCTTGCTTCATAAAGGTTACATTTTACTAAATTTTTACTGCAGCTGCCTTACTCTACAACATGGCAAGATCTAATCGACCTTTTCCGACATGTGGGACCTGTTGTACGGTCGGAAATCCTAATGACAAATGGGCATCCCAAAGGATCTGGGCTTGTTCGTTTCGAAGATTTTGCAACATGTGAACGCGCTATTGGTACCGTACATTTGAAAAAGCGGATTAAATGAAATCTTATCTTTCTAATAGATAAATTCCATGGGTACCTCTACGGTGGGCGTTACTTGGATATTCGCATTGATAAATTCTCTACGTCCAGCTAATTTCAATATTCATCATCATCCCATTCACCTTCTACTTTTCCTGAAAAACAAAAATAAATAAAACAACGAAGCTACAGTGTCATTGATTTGTATGATATTTTTTTCTATTGCCAAATGCTAATGCGTCGTGGGTTTGATGCGCGGCTACATGTTGATTACGCGTGTAGCAGCTCATGTAATATGTGTGATGAAAAAACTTTCTTATGAAGGCAGCGGTATCGGTTCATGTATCTATTGAAGATGTCTTCTTAGTATAACAGGCAATGTGTGTGGTAGAAAAACTTACAGCTTCTGCAATGTCAATCCATCCTTCGAAAGCCTTCAGTCGTGCATCGTTCTCGTCTGGTGCTCGATCTTTCTTCCACAAGACGAGTTCCGATATAGGAACACCTGTTTTTACCCATTTCTCTTCATTATCGCGGTCACGACGCCATAAATGACCTACATATGTTTAGCTTTTATCATTACTTCATATTTTTTTCTGGGTACCTTGGTAAGGCAGTGTTATCTTTCGGCCTATAAGCCTGCGACCCATCATGACAGTGGTCAAGTTGTCTTCATCGGAATCCACCTTCACATACTGCCGTGAAGCGACTGGCCCTTTAACATTTGTGCTAAATGGTAATATGTGCGCCTTTGGACAATTATTGTCGTTGAGCGTCATGTGGGGTTGATGCTCAAACTTTTTGAAAGGATTTGCCTTTGGATACCCACGACGTAAGTCACGGATTTCCAGAAGTTATGGGGACCCTATCGTGCACTACATATGCAAAGGGAATCAGTACACATTCTGAAAGCTTGAGAAACCTGTCGTTAATCGGTGACGCGTTATTTTGGTAAATTATATCCACTATAGAATTGATGGTCTGGAAACTTTTGCAGAGTGTGAATGGTTAAGGAAAAGAGCATGAACGCCGTATTATCTACGGTGATACATGTGGGTGGACTACAAGAAAGCAAACACCCATGTCATGTATATGACAATTTTCAGAATGTAAGTCAAATGTTAGTCAGCCAAGATCAATAAAGAAATGCCGACAGATCACGGCTTTTCTGAAGCCTATATGTTATCTTGTAGTCGACATGGATATCTCAAGGAATATAATGAAATTTCCGGCTGTAGAATAATAAACAAGGATATACTTTCAAAAAGTGTTGTCGTCGATCATTTCACATGATTTGCGTCCATAAAAAAAAAGTAAGAAACGTATTTAATCTTTGGTTTGATTCAAGTTTTCTTGGCTTTACCATAAGACTATTTTGACCATGTATATTGTTCATGACTGTGAACGGCGTTGTCGAAAGACTGTGTATCCAACAGGTGCTCACTTTTATAAAAGAGGCCATCGTTGAAGAGATATAGTAGTACCAGGTGAACTTGCTGCTTTTGGCCTCTTTATCATTTAGCATATACGCAAGAAGTTAGCTTGCATTGCAGACTTACAAAGAAATACTTTTCTCCTAAAAGTGGATGGAAAGGAAGGAACGGACGCCTTTCATTGCCAAACAAAAAAGGAAAGGAAATGACAGGACAGTGATCACAGGCGTGCATGTTGAGATGGTCTTATTGGTTGCTTTTGAACACAACTCTGATGGAATTTAACGCTGGATTCTGCTGTCGATGATGGGCAAGGATATCTATAGGATAATTGCAATACGCTTCTTTCAACTATCGCTGAAATTTAGAAGTATGCAAGTGATGGCATGGGTGTCCAAAATGGCAGCTTCTTGAGTGTCCGTAACAACACCTTTGAAAGTCGTTCGACGGCCCATCATCTGCTTCCAAAGCGTCGCGCAACTCGCTTCGTATGAGGAGTGAAGTGAAGTGATCAATACCAACTGTGAAGTGAGTGCTCTCCCTAGGGAACGCCTTAAATGAACTAGGTTATTACAAGACTCCACACTATTTGGGCGCCTGAAGTCCAAACTGTTCATGGCTTTTAGCCGCTGTGAACTTTAATATCTGTGAAATCTAATTGTGCAGATTTCGCAGCCGAGTAACGGCGCCCAACGATCACATAGTTCTACAAATGCGCTTCGTTTTTCGTGTCTCTTCTTTACCTTTTCATCCCCCCATTATCTCGATACACACCTCTCGATGCTTTTATTATAGCAGATTTAATGAGAGCGCTTATGCTCAATAGCAAAGCATTTGATTAATTGAGATAATGCCCGTTTCTGGACATGGTAGTTACTTTTCGGACGCGATCGTGCGGTGAAGCGCATCAGCATGTATGTAGCGCCGTCTCAGCTTGGCTAAAGCTAGACGCAAATGCAGTAGTTTTTGAATTGTCATTGCCTTTATCCCCACGATCGTTGTGATCATCGACTTCGTCATACAAATTTGGCCGCTGTGTCTCAATCTCGTTTGGAATTTGACAGTCGAATTCATTTAGCGGTTGTGGCGGTGTATGATCGCACAGGGGTTGGAGTATATGCTGAACTGGTGGTTGAACTTCACGCCTGTGTTGCACTGTAGTTGACTTATGCGGATAGATCGACTTCTGATTATGCTCAAACCAGCCAGAACGATCAGTCTTGTCGCCTTGCTTAGTGTTGTTGTTGTTGGGGTTTCTCTTCCGTATCCGTCGTAGTAAGATAAAAAATGCGAGTACCTAGCGCTCTTTATTTAGCATTTCTGCTTGTGCAAGTCTAACGTATTACCAGACACACAAGTAGTACGGCACCGACAACTATACCTGCGATTGGTCCTGTAGCCAGCACAGGGCCGTGGGTACTTTGACTAACTGTCGGAGAACCTTTGGTAGATGGTGATAATGACGACGACGGCGATTCTGTTGTTGTCGGAGGAGGACCAAATCCGGGTGGTAGTGGTTGGTGGGCGTTATAGATTCTAACTGGGCCTTTCCTGTCGAGCACGTTGGCGAATCTCGGGTAAGCTGCTACCACGGAAGAAAGATAATATTCTATGCCACTAGAGGTATTCTCAGGAATCTTCAATGATACGCTTCCGCGTCTAGGAAGATTTTGTCCAAGAAGTACCCAGGTGTCAATAAATCCATTTGCTTTCCCATCTATAAAATAGAAATCGTAGTAGTTGAATTGCGGGTTCGGCTCCCATGTCACGGTTATGTTTGTTCCTGCTATAAACGTTTGGTTAAGTATGTTAGAAGTTATGCTCATAATTTAAGCATAAAGAAAGGAAACGAAAGAAGAAAAGAAACCACAACGGATCAGCCGCTACTTGATTCCATTAGGTTACACAAAAGAAAGAGTTCTGAGATGTCTCGTAAAATTGCGTGCAACAATTATTTGGGGTTACTTCCAAACGAACTCTGAAGCATGTCTTTTTACGTTCATTCAATGCTATAGCTATTTCATTTACTAACCAAGAATGTCTTTTATGCTGGCCCGATAATGTTTGCGTCCCTCTGGAGACCAAGTTGAAGTAAGTAACGTATTATTTTGTTGCCAGTTCGTGAACTAATGACGTATATTCAATCTCTCCCTTAGCGCAAACTTGCCCTCCATGGAATGAAAAATTTATTTAGTGTAGCGTAAAAACTTGTTCAATGAATAGCAACTGAAGGGATTTCTCTATCTATGTCCGCTAAAGCCCGGTCAGAAAGGAAGAGGAAGATTAGCCTCGGTACCAAAAATATGACAGCAAAGTGGTCTGGTGATCAGTAAAAGTACGTTTAAGAGAAGAAAGCGGAAAACTATTGGCAAAGAGAAAACAAATCACAGAAGTAGGCAGTCAAGGTGTGACAGAATAGGAAGACACAATCAGGGTGTTGAACGATGCACAGATCTGCCAAATCTTTTATCATTTACTCTGCAACGAGGTTTGACTGTATCCACACCCACAACACACCGTTGCTGAAATCCTGACGCCCTCTCCTCCCCCCAGCGGGGAATCGATCCGCTTATATCGGTTCCAATGACTAAAGCAGAACGCAGTCGACGTATGCGTTGGCATCTCGGATCCTGAAAGAAAACTGTGACCTGCCCTAGATCTCCTGATGGCCATAATGATATAAGATACTTGCTGGCGTGCTTTCATGCGCAATATCGTCTTGAGCTTCTCTCATCCATCTCGGACCAAGTGTCCTATCTTCCAAGCCAACTACTACTAAAATCTTCCTGTCACTCAAGTCATCAAAATTACTGGCGGCGCTTCTGGCCTATCCTGTAATGTCTCTTGCTTGCTTGCGATGGGCAATTTCCTCCATCCTCTAAAGATTTTCTGTTTTGACTCACATCCACAGAATAGCCCATTTCCTTCCCCTTTCCGTTACTACAATATCCCACAATGTCCCTTTATGTTTTCCATCGAAATCTACCACCAACTTCTTCCCATAGCCTAGCCTCTCACAGACCCGAACGTCTCTCTTTCCTTTTTTTCTTACCATCTTCTGTTTCTGTTTTTTCATGCTGTTATGTCAGGGTTTCTCATTTCTTTTTTCTTTTGGACCGGACGAGAGTGGACAGGTTGAAAGGCGCGGTGTTCAACATCACTCAATATAAAATTATTGTCATCTTTATCCAGCTTAAAGAGCTGCTCTCAGGCGATGACACGCCAATTTGATCTTCAATGGAGGCATCAGCAAGACGAATTGATCGAAGAAAAGAACCACAATAAGTTGGCATCATAGTGGATGAAGGAAGTCATACACATGCAATGACGAGTGAAGTATATTCAGCAAGATCTAACTTTCATATTCCTGTAAGACCTTGAAGCCAGTCCTAGAATTTCTCAAAGACGGTATACGTTGCGTGAGAATCAGATGAGTTGTCAACTAATAACCGCCAGATGTTTACCTACGCGCTGGAAATTGGTGAATAGCTAGTGGGAAGGGGAAGCTAGCACTACCGGTCATAAATTGCTTCGTTCTTTAATAAGTGAACCATGAGCAGTTGGTAAGCATTTATATGATCACGTCGAACATTCTAGTGCGTGCACTATAGCTATACTCTCGGCGAAGCACCCATATGAGGGTTTATGGAACATTGAATTGTATATAGAGTCCGTATCTACACTTGGTGATTACTTTTCGGACGCGATCGTGCGGTAAAGTGCATCAGCATGTACGAAGCGCCGTCTCAGCTTGGCTGTATCTAGACGTAAATGCAGTAGCTTTTGGGTTGTCACTGCCATTAACCTCACGATCGTTGTGTTTATCGACCTCGTCATGCAAATTTGGCCGCTGTGTCTCAATCTCATTTGCAATCTGACAGTTGAACTCGTTCGGTGGTTCTGGCGGCGCATGCTTGAACAGGCGTCGGAGTATATGCTGAGTTCGTGGTCGAGCTTCATGCCTGTGTTGCACTGTAGTTGACTTATGCGGATAGATCGACTTCTGATTATGCTCAAACCAGCCTGAAGGATCAGCCTTGCCGTCTTGCTTAGCGTTGCTGGGGTCTCTCTTTCGTATCCGTCGTAGTAAGATAAAAAATGCGAGTACCTAGCGCTCTTTATTTAGCATTTCTGCTTGTGCAAGTCTAACGTATTACCAGACACACAAGTAGTACGGCACCGACAACTATACCTGCGATTGGTCCTGTAGCCAGCACAGGGCCGTGGGTACTTTGACTAACTGTCGGAGAGCCTTTGGTAGTTAATGATAATGACGAGGATGGTGATGATTTTGTTGTTGTTGTTGTTGTTGTTGTTGTTGCTGCAGTAATAACAGTAGCATATGGCGGTGGTCCCGGTGGCATGATTGCGAACGGACCAGTCTCGCTAATTATGTCGTCATCAGGAAGAAGAGATGAGGCGTTGACTGAGTAAAGAAAATAGTCATGGCCAGGAGGAGTAGATTCGGGAATTTTCAGTGATGCATTTCCACTCCTTGGAAGATTTTTTCCAAGAAGCTCCCATGTATTAAGGTTTAACGCGTCGCTTAGCAAGTAGAAGTCAATGCGACCGCTGTCGTTATATGGAATCCATGACACAGTGATATTTGTGCCTGCTTGAAAGCTTTGCTGTATAAAACCAAACCGACCTTGTATACTCATAAACGAAAGACAAAGAAAGAAAAAACAGCGATCCGCCGTTTTTCTCAATTAGGTTACACAGAAACAAGATTCTGAGATGTTTCCCGTTGAATCATTAAACATCGGGGGGTGCCACCATTAGAAAACAGAAGAATGGGCCGGGTTTCTCGAACCACGGACTAAGTAGGTTTGGTCGGGTGAATCGTGTTAACAACTATGACGCACTATCTTTTTGTTTTCTTTTTTGCCCATTTTTTTTTCCTTCTTGCTACTTCGTTGACGTCCATGTACTATGATATTCTGATATCCGGCCTATCTTCTTCTTTTTTTCTTTTCCTTACCACCTTCTCGCTCTGCGTTACCCACATCCATGCACCTAACTCGGTCCTACAGGTCGACTTTTCTAACTCTTTCTTACTGAACGATGCAGCTTGAGAGTTCTCATTTCTGCAGCATAAGACATAAATACAGCTAATTAGGTGGCGACAGCAGTAAGAGGCAGTATCTATGCCGTTATGCAAGTATTTGCTATGATGGATTCCAGTATACTTGCTTAACTACCTGTCGACGGTTCCAGTTCACTTGAACATGTGTACATTTTGTATATTTGAGACTCGAACGGCGGTGATCTTGGAACCATAGACAAATCTTGGCGATCCCACTTCCGTCAGCAAAAAGAATTTAGTCTGCCAATCGTACTGACGGTGAAGCTCTTGTCAGTGTCGGCATAGCGACCTTGTTGCCAGCCTGATTTTCGACTGGCTCTCGTGACGCAGAAGATTTTGCAGGGTGGTTTGGAGGGGCCAAAAGGAATGGCAGCAAAAATCGATGTACATGACCTTGATCTGGTCTTGTTGGACATGACCATGTATATGGCACCCGCTCGTCACTCCTCTTTGCCTCAGGTACATGTGAATTCTTTCAGACTTATGGAGCTAACAGAGATGACTTAATACATAAATAAGCAGCTAGCTATGTCGTACTCGCAATCAATAGGGACATACGCAATTCAGAATACAGGCGTCCTGTGTCTCCGTGAGTCTCTAATAGCATCCAGTCATCACTCGTTTCTACTGCCAGAATATACTCAGTAAGACGTTTAAATACAAAGCTATAATTGATAAAAGTTATTGTTTGGAGAAAATAAATGTCAGGACAGTTAGAAATGAAAGAATAGGGCGTTTGTTTATCTTACTTGTATGATTTCGTGGGGTAGTCATTGGCAATGAATTCCAAAGAAAATGTTAAATCAACTGCTGTTAATCTTGTGATTTCGTTGTAGCATTATACCAAGCGGAACAACCTGTACTGGACGAGGTACAGTGGAACACCGATAATTTTAACCACCAAAGTACAGGCATCTGGTTGAAATCACCGAGAGTTGAAATTTTATGGAATGGTCTAAGGTGTAGATAGTTCTCCGGTTTCTCCAAAGATGTTGAAAATGCTGAGGGTTGAAAAAAATCGAGGGTGAAATTATCGGGGGACCACTGTACTTACAACAAGTCTGCGACGACTATTGTAATCTCTACAGCCAGAATGTGAGGGTAATTCCGCGGATGTGATTCCCCTTTTCTTTTTGCCAGCCATTTTTACCAGTGACTAACGTCGTTACTTACTCTTTGCGCGTTTTTTGTTTTGTTTTTTTCGAAAACAAACGATCCACAGTACCACAGTACACATAATTGGAGAAGGTTACGATGTATTTGAATGCAAATTGGACGTAGTTATAGTGTATTCAGATATATAAAGAGACGTTTATAGCTTATTCGAATACACAGCAGGTATTTAAAGAGACACATAAATCCTTTTTTTTTCTTTGGCTCTGTTTTCCTTTAAAATCCCCGGTATGCACTTCTGATGAAATACACATCCAGAATCCCTCATGTTTGTTTTGTCATTTAGCCTGCAAGATCTCTGCCCTGAACCGCTCGACTATGATGGTACTTTTCGCCAATCATTAAAGTAAGCAAAAGTTGCCGCATACTCGGTATTATCCATCTTCTGCAATAGGCGCCAGACGCTGTATCGCTGCAAGTCCTCTACGGTGCGTAATTCTTGGCATTGACCTTTGTCGTTAGGTTCTTCCCTTGCCGGTCTTACCGGACATGGTGCTGGACCGGCTACCGCCGTCGGCGGTATTACCCTGTGGGGGTTTAAGTAAAATGACATCCAAGCTTTGTTCCATTTACTAATCATGAACATATCTTTATGCTACTTTATGTGAATTTCGTGTTCATCGAGAGATCAAGTTGACGTGAGTAGAGTATGAACCTACCGGCGATCTATATGCAGTTGACCACATATCCCATCCTCCATTAGTGCAAGCTTGGCTCTCCACAGACGCAGAATATATATATTAATATTAGCGTGAAGACATATTCAATAAACAGTAAGAATCCGCGCAAATCTGCTGTTGTTAAAAGCATCAAGGAAAGCGAGAAGGAGTGGGCATGTGATGGATAAATCAAGTATAATTACCGGTGAACCAGATTTGGTAACCTCGAGGAGAAGACAGTCACCTGCTTCAAGGTTGACAGTAGACTTCACAACAATAACTGAAGTTACTTGCTACCAATGCTTCTGAACCTGTAGTCAAAGCTTCGAGTCAAGTCGACAATATGATTACCTGCTATGCATAGCGGGTTTTCTCTGACATAAGCTCTCTATACCGCGCTAACGTTATCAATTCATGCAAAAAAATATTGTATACAGAATCAGCGTCGAAAACGTTCTCTCGTCGATTCTACTGAGCCGATAACTTTTACTCATACGATTTTCTTTTGCTTCGTATTGCAAGTCTCTGCATGTCTACTAGTAAATGTCTTTGGAAAGGCAGATATATCAGATGCACTCTTCTGGTTCAAATGACCGATCAACTGTGCTGTTTTACTTCGTTGAATGAAAATTTTGATAGTGCGCAAGAAAAGTAGTGATATCGTATGGTGGGAGCATAAAACAGCCTTTTGTGCACAGACGAGAAAAAGCTTGTGAATCAGCCAATTTGTTACTTGTTACGCACAAACGATGAGGGTGTGTGGCATTGTGTAACGAATCGACTAGCAGGATTCGATGACGGAACCCGTAAAAAGTCTTCTCTTTGCGTGTGCACTGGCCCAAGCAAAACAAGGGTAATTGGCTCGTGAAACAACGCGACCAAATAAGCTATTTTGCTCATGAAAAGCTAGATGTGACCTTCAAAACAGCGACACCGGAATCTGGCAAGAAGATTTAGATCGTGACACCAAGTTAATTAAGCAGAACAATGATTTATATAAAAGCAACGGCAGCTGTTCTTGGCTTGGCCTGATCCTCAGACTTGCCTAACCATTCCTTTTCAATTGTACACATAATGGCAACCCGTCTTGTCTTTTTGCTTGCGTTGGCTCTGGTAGCCTCCTGGTGCTCGGTTTTAGCAGTGCCTCTTCCAGAATCGCACCTGGCGAAACGATGTCACAAAGAGAAAGGGCATAAACATCTCCATTCTATCGCTACAACCATGGCCACATCTACCCTAACCACTACATATTCTTCGTCGGCTACCCATCATCACAGGAAATCGTCTTCTACAACGCTGGCTCCAAGTAGTACCACGATGCACAGATCAACTACCACATCCACGCTCACTATATCGGCTATAACACATGAACCCACCAGCACAAAGACAAAAAAGCATGAGCGCACCACTACGACTACAACTACAACTGTCACAACATCAAGGACTACAAGCAGCGCTAAACCCACTTCCACCGGAGGCAGCGGAGGAAGTGGTAAAGTCTTCAGCGGGGATGGTACCTACTATCATCCTGCTGGGGGCTATACTTCTTGTGGTGGCGAATATACTGATTCTGATATGGTCGCCGCCCTGAATGCGCCACAAATGGATAATCCTAAGAATCCCAACGAGAACCACCTTTGTGGTCGTTCTATTACAGTCCACGGTCCTAAGGGTTCTGTTACAGTGAAGATTGTAGATACAGTAAGTCTCCTAGAAATGATTTGATCAATGTAGAGTAACAGTGATCTCGTAGTGTCCTTCGTGCAAGAAAGGCAGCGTTGACTTGACTCCTGCAGCTTTCGAACGCATTGGATCAATGGAGAAAGGCAGAATTCCTATCCGATGGAGCTGGGATTAAATGATGCAGTAGTCCTTGTAGTCTTAAAAATAACAGCAAGAAATAAATTACATAAGAGGCTGGTTCCTTCGTTCTTTTTCTCGAGGTTTGTCGCAATTGATATAGCACACCTGGTTTTGGTACTATACCGACATGTATGAAGGAAAATAGAACAGGTTTTCAAATATTTGCGGTGAATTCCCCGACGAAGCGGAAGATAGGGAAGTAGAAAAGGGGCAAGGGTACACAAGGCGTTATGAAAAGGGGTTTTAACACCTTTCGTCGTACACGGAGCCCATTCGGCTCGGAATAACGTTCTTCTGCTTTCCGCACTTTTCACTGGGCCTCTGATCTCTAGGAGGCCTTCAGAATTGCAACTTTCTTCTTGACTCATTACAAACATTTCAAGGGGATGATAAAATTAATCGCTTTGCTTAACGTTGCTTTGCGGTACGGAGCTTAAGTTTGTAACAACTGTGGGTGTACCCCACAGTGATACTGATGGTTTGAAAGTTTAAATGATCCCGGTACCTTATAGCACTGATAATGGCGATAGGAATGTCGTCACCTGAAAGCTGAGGATGATCATTCCATTGATATCTCTCTTCTTTTGTGCCATTCGATCAGCGTATATCTATGGACGCAAGAGAGGTACAATTCCCCTCCAAGTCGGACCAGCGTTTACTCTTTTGCATTAGAGAAAAAGTGCTGAAATCCTATTGCAATCGTTCAGCGTGTTGCTTAATAAAGTGTGTATTATAGTACTAACGTTACAAGTGCAACACAATCATGGTGTTATACATTGTACAGCCTGACGATGAGCTCAATCGTATGCAGTGCTGCGTGGATATGAATTCAACAAGATTTATCTTTGTTTTCACAGCTATCTGTGCACCATGAACTCAGTATACGAAAATAACTGTGCACTCGAAAAATGAACCCGACCTGCGACCACGTTGATGCAATCAATTTCGCTTGCATTAAAGCAGTCCTATTGCGACGTGTCCTGTTACCATTGCAACCTGTCACAAGATAGATAGTCGGAAGATGACTCATCTCTGGCGATCCCATAGCTAATCCTTTAGCGTCACTTTTTTTTATGTATAATGTCTTAACTGAATCTCAGGATACATATAGCACGATGCACTGCGATTATCATAGACATCCAGCTAGAAGGGGAAAATCAGGTTTTTCCGCCGTGCCGCATCAATTTGGAAAGTCATGTCGTTCCATAAAAGAAAAAGTTTTATAGATCGGGGTGATTTCCAAATTCAAGAGGTTTGCCGCAACAATCAAGTTATACTAACAGGGTCGTTGCCGTTTCTTCTTTGCCAATAACGTTTAAAAAATATCAATGGCCATTTCGATTTCACTGTATAGACAATGTCATCAATCCGAACATTAATTTCATTTTGCATTATCTACTACTCTGACTGAAGCAGTTTGTGAGTAGTAGTCGAAGTCTCGCGTAATTGTGGTCACCAAGGTTTGGGACCATCGACTGAGGTATAGGCCAATAGCAGCCCACTAATCAGCAATCTATCCGCCGACGTTTGACATCGGCAGCTATTTCCGCTAATGAGAGATGCTATTTGTCTCAAGTAGGAAGTTCTAATTACAGGAGCATATTGTATTGCTAACATTGGTGCGGGTTGCCATTTTTGCAGTCAATCCTTAACTGTAGCAAAACAAAAATCTTAAATTTAAGTATGGCGACGTTGTGACAATGTCCTTTCCGGGGGACACGCCAGACTTTCTTGTTGCATAGAAGAAGGGGAAAACTCCGGGCACGTGGCAGTTTCGGGACCTGACAAACTAGCTGACATTGATACTGCTGACAAGGAGAACAATAAGCTACTGGGTTGCGGCGCGTTACACTATCGGAATCCCCGAAAGACTGGTCTCTGCTTGTACGTGGTTCATCGGCATGGCGCGTCCTGGACGGAATAGCAGAGACAATAACAAGCAGAGCTGTTTAATCCACAAGGTAAGTATCCATGATACAATGACCAGTACCGCTCTTTTCTGTCAAGTGAATTCGCCTGTGTTTACGTAACTGATGAAATGCATATCTTTCTCGGGACCGCAAGAAGCGCATACGTTGCACAAGAATCGGAAGGAATTTCCTAGCCGTTTGGTTCGTGCTGCACCTCACGCCTTCGCTTTACCAGCTAATTCATGGTACAAATTACATGGGATCACTGTCTATTTAATGAACTGTACGGAAAATCGGTCTATCATTTGACTTTTTGATAAAAGTTCAGAATTTTTTTTGGGAAGTCGAACGGAACGCAATAAGCATCAAAGGTCTGGAGTACACAGTGTGAACTATCACAGACAAGACGGGGCGTCAGTGACCCTGCTAATGTCGGTTATGGCCACATCCGCCATCACCACCAGCACCTAACCTAATTTTTGCCCACATGAATGTATTATTGTTTACGTTAAGCGACAGCTGCGGTCATGCCACATGCGTTAACCAGATGGTATGCCTAAACAAGCAAATGCCGAACCCGGCTCCTGAATACAGACTTTTCTCATCGTGATAAGGTAGGCGTTTCACCAGAAACTCATATGTAATATTACATATTAAATATGTCAATTGCTCTGTAGTTTGAAGCAACAAAGGAATGTCCATTACTGATTGATTGAGATCTGCGTCCTCATCTAATCAATTGCGGAAATACCACTCCACCGCTTCTCGTCGTTTGTATGTAGATTGCAGGTACCTACTGTTTATTGAACAAGTTTTACGCCAATCTATATAAATTTTGTGTCCATGAGGAGCCACTTTTATGATAAAAAAGTTCAAGTATGCGTTCGTTAATACACAAGTTGGCAACAAATTCATAAACTACTTAATCAACGCGGCCCCTCGATGGACGCGAAATTCGTATAGACAGTATAAAAATCTGGTCATGGTTAGTAAATGGAATAATACTTGGATGCCATTTTACTTAACCCCCGAAGGGTAATCCTACGCATTCGCAGGTGCCGCATCCCACACCATTTCGATGGGAGTGGGAGTGGGAGTGGCCAGTGTCATAGTTTAACGACCAATGGTCTACACAATGGTCTACACAATCGATCAAAAGACATGAGTTCCTTTGTGTATAGTCAACCCCAGTACGTACCGGGAACGTTTCATGAGGGAAAAGGAGCCAAAGAAAAAGAAAGGAAATTCATGCGCCCCCTTAAATACGGATCATTTTAGGTGAAATCTGCCCTTAGCGTGAGAACTGTTGCTGCTTCCGGTAGGATACTGAGAATATGTGCGTTTTGCTGACATTGCGCGTGTGTTTTGAGCATTTGGAATTGCTGAAAAACGAACAGAAGCCTTCCTGGCGGCAATTTTTTTCATGCATCTTGCGCTCTTGTGGAAGATTGGACCAAGTGGAGAATTCTGATCGACGTAGCATATCAAAAATGCACAGGAAATTAGAACGTATATCCCAGTTGACGTGGTGTTGTGTGTAGAGTACTAAACATGCTTTATGCTATACATGCATCTTGCTGACGCTAGTGTGATTTTAAATGATAGACGACAAACGACGTAATATTCTTCCCTGGGCAACTCAATGACAGGAAACTTAAGTTCAGTTGAGCTTAAAAGGAAGAGGGATGATCTTCTCACCCGCAGATGTTGTCATTTTACGTTTTTTTAAGCAGAAGAATAATCTACTATGTGCACGCCGCCCCAGTTTATCTTCATTATCACTGCTGCGGAGCTTATGTAAAATGAGCGGAATGATGCCCATCCATACGCAGGTTTTTCGTGTCGTACATCCACTAGACAATATACAACAGATCCTCTGCATTGCATCATACTTCTCGTTCCTAGTTGTCAGTACATACTCGCGCTTTGACCTATAGCAAACTATTTCCTTATAGGGCTCAGCAGTACCGCAAACCGTATTGGTGTCCGATACCTCAGTATCTGGTTTATAAATGACATAATCCAGTGCTGCAGCAATGAACCTGAGCAGGAGAAGAAAATGTCAACAGGCTCACTCCTTCTGGACTAGAGAACCAGTGGACAAGCCGGTCGATGTAGAAACTTGTTTTATACGGCACTCTTTTGAAGATGCAGAGCGTATAACAAATGAAGTACACAATTTGAGCCAATAACAAAAACGCCAGCTTTGCGCCAACCGTAAGTTCCAGTCGTAGTGCCCGGTTGTTAACTTAAACGAACAGACACAGTCCTTTGCATTGAAGAATGAATTTGCACAGCTGACACCGCAGCACACAGATTCTGTCAACCTAGACACCGCTCCTCTTAGGCGTTTACATCTTATTGCAGCGTGGGAACACGTTCTAGTTCCAGAGTTTTTCCAACGAATCGCATAATGCCGGAGTACACGGCTTCCAACATTAAAATAATGTCCGGTTCGTAGTTATCGTAGTTGACCTGCGATATTTTTTTTCTCCATGCCGTATCACGATATGCAGTCAATCAGAACGACTTAGTTGCCTTCTATGACAAAGCAGATTTAGAGCTTATATAGTATAGTAAATCAAGGTTGTACAAGAATACTTAAAGTACCGATGATAAAAAATATACACGGACAGGAGTACCGCTTCATGGGCTTCCTTAGCAGATGTAAGCAGCAACAATGTGGTATAGTTGAGCGCTCTGCATGAGGTGAATAAATTAATACCAGTAACTAGCGGAACGGTGAACTTGTCGACCAAAGTATACGTGTTGTAAACATTGCTACGTATTGAACGCTTATCTATAAGTTCTGCGTCTGTGGAAACCAAGTCTATGCTGAAAGAATATTGAATATGCGGTTAATAGTATATGAATTAGCGAGAAGTTCATACTCTACTTGTGTCATCTTGGTCCTTCGATGGAGGCAAAATTCATATAGAGTACCGCAAAAATACAGAGCACAGCATGCAACAAGGACTGCATCCAATGTAAAATTTATTTTGGAATCAACACTAAAGAGCTTAAAGAAACGCAGAACAGTACCTTCCCAGTAAAATTAGGAGCAGGAGCAGCAACTTGTTAAGTCATTATTATTAGGGCCATTTCCTTCCATGTAGTAATAGTCGACATACAGATGCTACGTTACGAGAAGGTTACACAGATCAGCGGACCTTTTTTACTTGCAACCTACGTATGCTTCTTGGTAACATTGTCCATGAAATGATTGGTATAGATAGCGTCGCCTCCTGTTCAGATACTCTCTGATGCGAAAGAGTTACGGTGGGTTAAATAATCCGTCGAGGAACACCAACTGTCAGCAATTTATACAGGGTAGTTTGGGAATGTGCCGTTGTGTGACAATTGTCCAAAGCGCAAAGAAAAAGGAGAAGTCCAGTTTCAATGAATCAGGTTCATACGAAAATCTGTCGTAACATGATGAAGACCATTAAGGTGTTGTTGTCTGCAGATACAGTAGCATGATCCTCTATTCGATCTATATCGCCCCAGCGAGGCAGGGGTGCTTTACACTCATGATGTAACCACGGATATCCTTTTTCCCGAAAATAAGCACAAAGGCTACTTCCCGCGACTGACCGAGAAAAAAGGATCTGTGCTTTTTTTTTTTTCACTTATGGAATACCGTTACCTTGGATCCTCAGGGTTGAAAGTTAGTGCAATCGGTCTAGGATCTTGGATTACATTTGGTAAAGCAAGTGACGGAAAACAGAAGAGAACAGGGTTGATCTAATGACAGTTTCCTCTCCTTAGCGGCACAGATTGATGCAGGTGAGGCAAGGCTCTGGAAACGAGCAAATTCTAAGATAATTGTTCGCAATGCATAAAGACACTGCAGCAGAATGCATGCGCGTTGCATTTGAACATGGCGTCAACTTCTTTGATGTAGCAGAATCCCATTCAGGCAGGTTTCCTGCAGCGACTCAGCTCCTTTGACATAACGCTGGACACATAGGTGGTCAAGCCGAAATTGACATGGGATTAGCTATTCGACGGCATAAATGGCGGCGATCAGATTATGTTATAGCCACGAAAGTGTTTTGGGGCGGCAAAGGACCGAATGACCGTGGTTTGTCGCGTAAACACGTTATTGAGGGCTTGACTGCTTCTTTGAAACGACTTCAGCTGGATTACGTCGATATCGTCTATGCTCAGCGGCCTGATATCGACACACCCATGGAGGAAATTGTTCGTGCATTCTCCTGGTGCATTGATAAAGGCATGGCTTTGTACTGGGGCACTAGCGAGTGGCCTATACATTTGGTGATCGAAGCCATTGAAGTGGCCAGACGACTGAATCTTATTGAGCCAGTAGTTGAGGTTAGAAGCAGACGAGGAAAGAGACAAAAGGAATATTTTTTACTGAAATCTGGCAAAAGCAACCTCAGTACAACATGTTTCACCGGGAGCGGGTGGAAAAAGAATATAAGACCTTATGCAGTACCTACGGAATTGGCGTTACCGTCTGGTCACCATTGGCTTCGGGTGTACTGACTGGAAAGTACAATGACGGAAAGATTCCACTAGACGCACGACTGGCCATCCAAGATCATCCGGTGGTCAATCGATTACGCGCGGGGTTCTTTAGTGAAGAGGGCAGACGTAAAGTCGAAAAAGTGGTACAACTGGGGGTATGTTTTACAAACTATAAGGTTGCGGGAAAAAAGGAGGACGTGTTCATGACCCTGTCTTTGGCTTAGCGAGTGGCTCAGAGACTGAATATTACTCCAGCGCAGCTGGCTATTGCGTGGTGTCTCAAGAATCCAAATGTGTCAGCTGTAATCACAGGGGCGTCCCAGCCTTCGCAGGTTGAAGAAAATGTGAAAGGCATCCGATATCTACATCTATTGACGGACGAGGTGACAAAAAAGGGAAACGAGTAATAGACGTTTAACATATACGTTTCTTTAGGTTATGGCCGAGATTGAACAGGTGAAGAAAAATGGGAACTATCCTCATGTTTTAACGCATATCAATAGATTCTTGGAAACAGACCGGAGCCCGTCTTTAATTTCAGGTCTTCTTAAAGCAGCAATTGTTGCATGGGCCGCATCATGATTGGAGTCACTGCCTCCATGAGGAACGATTTAGCTGTTGCATGGAGCACGGCCCTTTTTTGTTAAGAAATAAGAACCATTATTGGGATGGTCGAGAATTAGATGAACAGAAAAGAAATATCTAATACATACCTTTATTTTTCGGATGATATGTTGATCGTATCTAATAGGTTCATTGCATTGATGATGTCGGTCAGACAGAACTATTTTATCCTACTTTCGACACCTAGGTCCGCTAGATCTTCTCTGTTTGTGTGTAGAAGCTATTCTTTATGGGCATGTCTGAGTACCAAACGGTAAGGTTGGCTGTCAGATTCACAACAAACAGTAAGAATGAACATCTTTGTAATTCTTCCAGACAGAGCTACCGATAGCATGTAGCAGAGATGGAAAGACTGCTGCAATAGGACCTGCGAACACTCAAGTATAATATTCCGAATGGCGAACCATGTTAATGCATATCTACGTCTTTCTGTTTCATGCATTTTTCAGAGAGATAGTTTATTCAACATTTGTGGCTTTCAACATTGATTTCAACTCCAGGGAGTACTTAACCGGCGCTTCCTTTTCTACAGTGCTTATGGCGTGAATGTGCCACACTGACCACCTCCGTATGTTGCAATATGTTACAAGCTCACATGGTCCTACGTAATTCCGTCAAAGTAATATTACCACGATTTTCATTATTTGCCATCATCCAGGGACAAGTTGCTGCTACCATTGAATGACTGTTTTCAGTATACAAGCCCTTGGAAATGGTATGCCAATAGTACGGTTGGCTGTCTTTGATCGCAAACGGCTATGTCTTATTGGGACGATCGGAGATCTTAATATGCCTGGGTAAGAGTACAGTGGTATTCTGAGCTCGGCGATTCACTGTGGAAACGTAATCGGTGTTCTAAAGTGTTCCGCTTAAATTGTGAACTGCACTAATCTCTGATTGTCCTGATAACTGAAATCTCCATTGTTAAGGCTGTGCGTATGTACCACGTTGCGAAAAGCGCTGAAAAATTCCCAAGCAATCCAATGGCCCTACTTTTTTCGGAAGCATTGTGTGTTCAACTTCTCCATCTATGGCCCATCTCTTTGAGTATCAGTTCAAAGCCATTATCATTGTCAAAATATATGCTTGGATAGCTCCAGGTTCGGGCAACCGCTTGTATCACGAGTGAACGCGGTAATGCGCATTTATAAGGAAGTCGACAGTTGAGCTCAAATGCGGCAAAGCAAGTCGTCCCAACTTGAAAGCAAGCACAGATCCCCAGTTTTCGCTGTGCATAGATCTCCGATTCTTTTGGTAACAATAACAATATTGCTCATTCCTATAACAGATGTATGATCACCCGCAAAAAATGCATCCACTATTGCTATTCAAAGGAGTTTGGAAATGAAAGCATCCATACAACATGAAGACAGCTAATTGTAGCTCTTTTATTGTCCAAAACTGACAGCGCGGAAATCAAGGGGGGGGGGGGGTGACATTGCTCTTACTGCCTTCAACAATTGTGGAACGTATACGAACGTCTGTGCATGATCAATTAGGGAGAAAAGTCTTTTTTTTTTTTTTTTACCCCTTGCGCGTCCCAAGTTTCAGAACAATCTACACTGTCGGTCTGTAAAAAAGAAAAAAGAAAACTCAGGTGTTATCGGATCCATCGTGGGCATTGTTCTCCTAAGCACCATATCATTGGTTGCGCTGTTCATTTTTGAAGAAAAAGAAAATCGCGCATTGTTCCTCCGAATAAGGCTGTCACAATAAACTTCGTTTATCGAATTCATGGATTTGATTATATTACTGCGTGAAGTGCGCAAAAGGAGAAGATGGGGACCAAGTTACGGTGTTCCTGCATCAGCTTGCAATACAACACTTTTGACCCGTACCCATGTGCGCACGTTGGTAACATCGTTCGCGTGGATTGCTCCATCGACTTCGTGTATCTAAGTTTAACTTTAAATCGTCGCCGCCTTTTCCGCAGCAGCCCAGTGTCCAATTTGTATTTAATTTTTTTTTCTTTTTGCGTTGCCATGGATTTCAGAGCGGTTAATAACCTAATATACGAGGATTGTATGAAAAAGGAAAAAGGAGGTAATTAACTCGGTAAGTAGATGATCAATTATTGCATGTAACGCCCGAATATCGGATGAGTTCCGGGTGTGTGTATTGCGAAATAAAAACAAATGGTGGGGTCTGGTCCCTCATCTCAAGAAATAGATGTAACAGAGAAACCAGTGTCCGGGTCTCAGTCAATATTTTGATAGGTCGTGTAACAGTACAATGGCCACGTTCTTTGCGCGGCCCCCACCACGATCGGTAATAAAAACTTGGAAATCTCATACGCAGTCGGCATTCCACCAAACAAGGAAATTTTTTTCTTGTACTCGGAGACACAAATTAGTTCTTGCCACTTCGGACAGACACACTTTAGGGATTCAGTAATCAAGCTGAGTTTATGTTTATGACTGAGCGTGGTGCAGGGTCTTCCTTCGACTATATAAAGCAACCCAAATTCTAAGTTTTGTTGGTCATCATCCTTCACTTCTTCTCATCTTAAACAAACGCTGGTCGTAACAAAATACACTCATCCCAATCGTTTACTATAATCACCATGATCTTCAACACCGTCCTTCTTACTCTTGTCTCCGCTCTTGCTGTTGTCACCGCTGCACCTGTGCCTATGGAAAAGCGTAGCTTCTCTGGCGACGGTACCTTCTACAATCCTAGTGTCGGAAGAAGTTCTTGCGGCGGTGAACACTCGGACAGCGAAATGGTAGCTGCTCTCAATGCTCCACAGATGGCCAATCCAGGAAATCCAAATCTCAACAAAAAATGTGGCAGACGTATCCGCGTCAATGGTCCTAAGGGTTCTGTTACGGTCACGATTGTCGATACATGTCCCTCATGCGGCGATGGCTCCGTTGATCTGAGTCCAGCGGCGTTTGGCAAGATTGCGAATTTCGACGATGGCCGCGTCCCCATCACCTGGAACTGGGTCTAAAAAATTTCCCTACCCGCAGAGCAGGTCTCCCTTATCATCACAATCTTTTCACTTCTATCTCTTTTTTTGTAAAAAGAAAATTATCTATATCATCTTTTCATCCTCATAGCATAACAACCCATACAAGAAAAAAGAGCAACTTCTGTGAAGCAAATAAAAAAAATTGAAACTGGAAAACAAATCGTATCAAGTGTGAAGTGGATTGTCGCTCCAACAGTGGTTCTGTGTCTTGGCGGAAGTCTTGCAAATCCTACGGTTAGAGTCATGCTTCATTGTTTTTTTTTTCCTGCAATGCAAGTGCGGCTGTTGACTTGAACTTCAGACCTCCTCTTCCTCTTTCTATCAAAGTAAGCCGTCATGTTGGACTATGCAAATTAACTTGCGCATCGTTTAGTACAACATCATGAGATCCTTTTTAAATTAATAGTAATGCTGAGAGTCTCATCACAATGTGTAATACCTCTTCCTATCCTTTTTGGCTGGACAACGCCAAGCGATAATCTTGTTTCGTCAGCCAGGCTTTTCTCATTGAAGCACCATAGAATTACCTTTATAACTTAACCCTCGCGCTCTCGTTATGTACGTAAATGAACACACTATCCATTGTTTTTTTTTGTGCGCACGCACACGTTGTTCGCTTCGATACAATCCTGATACTTGCTCGGTTCCGCTTGTTCTATGCGTGTAGCATTATGTAACACCAACGGATCAACTCTTCTTCCGAAAAAGTCCACCATCATCGCTGCTGAACTGCGTTGAATCCCCAGAACGAGCTGTCCCTGTTTCAATGGTGCACTTCCCCAAAAAGTCTGTGGACGCTAAACTCCCCATCTACAATTGCCACGAAACATGAAGTCCGAAAAAGGTAACATGTACTTTTTTAATATTGGCACATAGTGCCTAGCCACTACATGACTCAGTAACTGGTTTTATTTGTCAGGCATGATATGAGTCTATGAGATTCTCACGAAGACCCGGAGAATGGATATCCGTTCTGTAGGGTCCTCTTTGGTTATTGCCGTACCTACTTTTACGACATATAATGCTTCGCTCGGTCTTGATTGGATTTAGCTAAATATTTCCATTGAGTAGGTGCCGCCATCTTTAGTAATAGAGATATCGGGGTTGTCTTCTCTTTAAGAATGGCGTCAAGTTCTTCTCCGCTTACCCAGTGGAGTGGGTCAACTCCGCGTGCGTGGTAGCAGCACTGAACAGCTCCCAATCATAGCACGGATACAACAATCGTCAGATGATTCCTTCAATTTATTTAATGGAGTCATCTGGGTGTTATGACGTGCATAAGCATGATAGTTAACAGAAAACATTTTCACGTTCTTGGCAAACGGCAGATAAGGCACTTTCATGAACGCTTTTTCCACAAAGGAACCATAACGGGCTTGGTAGCTGTTCTATGTCTTTGATTGCCCTTGTTTTCATGGACATGGAACCGGTTGACTTCATACTATAAAATGGTCAACAGTCGCTTATTCGACATACCTTGTCTCTACAATAGCGCCATCCTGGTTTAGCAAGCTGCATATCATACATAATGGAATCCCTTTGCTTGGAAAACCCGAACTTAGTTTTCAGCTGGTAGGTTTTTTTTTTTTTTTTTTTTTTTGCGAAACGAGTTCCCAAAGAAACAACAATGAGCGAGTGCATGTGGGTCTCATAGCTTTTAACGCCGTGTTAACGAAACAAACAATGGAAGAAAAACTTGTCCTATAGTCATCATGTCGCGACAACGATTGCTAAGCGTCAAACCTCAATAGCTTGCTAACAGCTTCCGAAAGGGGATAGTATGAGTGCAAAGAAGTTTAGTTAAGTAATCGATTCGATATTACTGGATTTTGAATACATTTGTACCATCCAAATAATACTTTGCGTTGACACCACTTTAATTCTGCGGTGAGGAGCAGCGTATCTTTGCGCAGAGAATCAGGTACATTTACTTCTGAATCAAAGGTGTATTGCGCTGGTCCATTGTGATAGGCTCCCCAACGTACCCACTGGAACCCTTAAAGTGACAGTATTTAAAAGGGACGCATGAATTCTTTTTTTTTCTTTGGCTCTATTCATTTCACATCCCCGTTATGTGCTTTTAATGAAATACGCATCCAGGATCACTCATGTCTTTTGATGGATTGTTTAGCCCGTGATCTCTGTCCCGGACCGTCTCGGCTGTGGTGGCATCTTTACGCTTCACTTAAGTAAGTAAAATTGATGTTTTCGCCTTCAGTGTCACTCATCTTGTACGATAGATGGCCGGACGTTGTATCGCTTCAAGTCCTCTGCAGTGCACTACAGCTGGCCGCTCAATGAAGCCAATTTCCTCCACTTCTCCCATCCCCACCCATTACAGTGGGGGGTGCGGCCAGCATGGCCTTCATGGAAATACTCTTCGGGGGTTTAAGTAAACTGACGTTCAAATATTATTCCATTTACTAACCATGAACAACTTTTTACACTGTCTATATAAATTTCGCGTCCATCGAGGGGGCGTGTTGACGTAAGTAGTGTATGAATTTGTTGCCAACTTATGTATTAACGAATGCATATTTGATTCTTTTCTTAGCGTAAAAGTGGTTCCTCATGGACGCAAAATTTATATAGATTAGCGTAAAACCTTGTTCAATAAATACTATTCAGGTACCTCTTGCAGTTCATAGGCTTGCCTTACGGCTACGGGTGTACTTTTAGCAAGTCTCATGTATATGCAATTACCAAGTCCTATATTGATATATGCGATTATTTGCATGGGAACTTACAGAAACAGTTATTTTCATTGGTAGAAAAACCTGGGAAACAAAGAAATGGTACGCTGTTTTCTTGCATGTAATGCATTGCGGGGCCAGCATGATGTACATCATCTTTGAAGGCGTTTTTCCTCCTCGATGAGGAAACAGGTAGCGGCACAGTTGACACTTATAAAAAATTCATGCAATGCTGTGTATCCTTGAATGTCAAGTTCATGAAAGATCGAGAATGAATTCTGCAGCTATGTTTACATGAAGAGCATGCACATGGTGCCCGTGCATCATAACAAAACAATGCAATATAACGACACGTAGTTTTTATTGTGCTATTTATCGGTACATCATCTTAGATTGCTTGAAATGTATTAGCCACTAATTGGTAGAAGAAAGAAGAAATAGTAAAAGGGCAGAGAGGGGTAGTGTACTTGGGAAAGGCATTCTTACTGTTGTTCTACCCCGGCAGCTTCATTGGCTGGCTTCTTCTCCGCCTTCTTACTGCCCTTGATCTCCTCATCCTCCGCAGCGCCAATCTCAATAATCTCGTCATCTGACGTTTCTTTCTTATCATGATTTACTTTTACCGTTTCTTGTTTCGTTTCAAGGATCTCTTCAGTTATCACGACTTCTTCTGTAGTGGTAGGAGGCAAAGTTTCTGGCTCTTCCTTCTTAGACTCCTCCTTTTGTTTATCTGCCCCGTCTTGCTTAGACTCTTCATCATGCGCGGGATCTGCATCTTGTTTTGCCTCCGTATGTTTTTTAGGTTCGGCATGTGTTTCCTCTACGACGGGAACAATCTCGACCGCTTTTGGGTTTGGTGGTTGATAGATTTCGGGGAGATTCGCTTGATTGATAGATTGAGTCAAAGTGTCCAAAAGCTCATCGCTAATTGGAAAAAGAAAAGCATCAGGTGCTTTGTGTTACATTCTCTATCTGCTTACTTGGAACATACGACAAATTTCTTGAACGTGGCTTCCGGTAGCAAAGGACGAATCAGCTTGAAGATTTTGCTTTGATGTCGACTTAGTTGACAAGCTCCTCGATTTCTCCTCATTTACCTTCCCCACCATGGCACGTTGACAAAATATTTCGTGGCCTGGATGAAGTCATAAGTGTCAAGAAGATCATGGGTCTGTCGATCGGTCCTACCAAAAATTCGGGATAATTATCCTGCATGATTTTAATGATTTCTTTTGTTGCTGCCTTAGCATTTGCGGTGCGGCCAAACATCGACGCGCCCTTGTAGTCATGGACTTGAACCATGGAGTCTACGTTGACAAAGTCCACCAGTTGGATACCCTTTTCCATGAGCTGAACTCTCCAGCGGATGAAACTGTGGCTGGTCAATGACTAAAATGGTATAGAAGCTGGGAAGCTTACGTATTGATATCACCAAAGACTTTGTCCTGATCGAGGTCGCCGTAGAAGTTATAGCAGACCGGTCGGCCTTCCTTATCTGTCTGATGCATGTACCCGACCTTGCCAAAGATGGTATCATCAAATGTCTCGTTGATGATATCGTCTGTTTTGAATTCCTTGCGCCACACCAAAGTATCTGTCAGCATTTTGGAAGCCGCTTCCATGTTCAGATCCCTGGGGCAGCAACACAACCGTTTAGTTGTGGCATTTATCGGAGATTTTTTCCAATTTCTGTTACCTTGCACGCAGAAACTTGACGAGTAGAACGTCCAAGCGTTCATCCTGCGACTCCTTGTCGAGCGTGATGCCCCACAATGCATAAGGGTCTTCGGATTGCAACGCATTTTTGACAATGTCAGGCAAAGTAGCCTTTAATTTGGCGACAGCTTCTACTTCTTCTTTAGAGAATGCCTTGACGAATGCGTTTTGAGTCATGATGACGAGAAAAAGAGTAAAGAAAGAAAAGAAGAAGAAGAAGAAGAAGAAAAGACCAGAAAGAGGAGAGAATGACGGGCCGAGAGGATGATTGGCCGAGCAACGGAACAACCGCAAAAGGAAATAGAAGGAGAGCTCAGAGGGACTGGCCTCACGAAGACGGCGCGCGTCGCGTCTTCAAGACGCGCAAAAGTAGCAATTTTTTTTTCCTTGCCACAGTCACGATATTACACAGACATTTGTCAGTGAATGAAAGGTATAAAAAAGGGGAGTGGGAAGGACTCTTTGTTCCTTTGGTTTAGTATCTTTAGCTTTATCTTCTTCTTCTACCATGTCTAGCGTCACCGATAACCTTGCTTCCAAGATCTCTAACCTGGCTGTGGACGACATGACAGCATCGCTTCAAGCAATGAAGAAGACTCATCGTGAACAAGAAGACGAAGAGATACTCAAAGAGAACCCAAGACGCTTCTGTCTTTTCCCTATCAAGTACCATGAGGTAAAGTCTTGGAGCTGCTGTTATTGTTTTAACCTTGTTCTTTATAGATTTGGCAGTTTTACAAGAAGGCAGAAGCTTCTTTCTGGACGGCTGAGGAAATCGACCTGAGCAAGGACCAAAACGACTGGGACAATAAGATGACCGCCGATGAACGTTACTTCATCTCCCATATTTTGGCTTTCTTTGCCAGTTCCGATGGTATTGTCAATGAGAATCTGGTCCAAAACTTCTGTGACGAAGTCAAGATTTCCGAAGCAAAATGTTTCTATGGTTTCCAGATCATGATTGAGAATATTCATGCAGAAACCTACAGTTTGCTCATCGATACCTATATCAAGGATCCAAAGGAAAAAGAAGGTCTTTTTGATGCTATTCAAACAAGTAAGTTAAAGTTATAAATACAAACATGTTTGTCTGAATGAATTATAGTTCCATGCATCAAACGCAAAGCTGACTGGGCATTCAAATGGATCTCATCCAACAATACCTTTGCCGAACGTCTTGTTGCCTTTGCTGCCGTCGAAGGAATCTTTTTCTCTGGTGCCTTTGCTTCCATCTTCTGGTTGAAGAAACGTGGTCTTATGCCAGGTCTTACTTTCAGTAACGAACTGATCTGCCGTGACGAAGGTCTTCATACCGACTTTGCTTGTCTTCTTTTTGGCCATCTCAAGAATCTTCCTTCTCACGAATGTGTCCGTGACATTATTGTTGAGGCTGTCAGCATCGAAAAAGAATTCTTGACCGAAGCATTACCAGTTAACCTGATTGGTATGAACGCACAGCTCATGTGTCAATACATTGAGTTTGTTGCGGATCGTTTGCTTGTTGCCCTCGGTTTCACAAAGCATTACAACTCTACCAATCCTTTCGATTTTATGGATCTTATTTCTCTTCAAGGAAAGACTAACTTCTTCGAAAAGCGTGTCTCTGACTACCAACGTGCTGGTGTGATGAACAAGACTCCCGAAGAGAAGACATTTACCTTGGATGCTGACTTCTAGTCATTTGGTTTGATACCTCAACCCTACATTTTCGCTCTTTGTTCATTTTTTCATTTTTCATATCACTCCCCACTTTTCCCTTCCTCCCTCTCTCGTTTTTTCATTATTATTTCTCCAAACAGTGTTTTCAGAAACTAGTATCGCATTTACCCAAATCTCTGTTACACATCGACAAATGTAATGTCAGATGTTTTGGAATTCTTTTCGACGTTGTTAGTCGCGATGTCGCGACATGCAGTTGTAATTAATTCTTTTTATTTACATAAAGTTTATTGAACACATAGTGAGCATACATATAATCTAAGTATTGACTCCGGAATCATCCAACAACCAAAGAAAGGAGAGACGGAATGAAATAGTGGCAAAAATGAGCATCCGTATCTCGCGATGGGATAGGCTTCCAGTATTCTCTGAAAATATCTCCGAATCCCCTAACATCTTCCTTTTCAACTTATACTGCGCTTCAGATGAATACTGTCTGACTAGATTCAAGCCATTGGGAAAGTAGATCCTTAGGATGCCCCTGCTGTAGTCGATCGTAGTCTGTGTAGGTGTATTCCCACCAAAACAACGACAACGTGCAGTTGAGAACTACAAACAGGCGACCTTTTTGCATTATGAGGATGAAATATGTTCCATATGCTGCGGTAAATAATGCGAAAATCAACTCTGTATGCCTTCAGAAAGTTGTCCACTTCAATACCAAGAGGATGCTCTCCCCAAAGCTGAGATATTCAATCGCATAGGTCGGATAGCTTCAAGAAGCCGACCCTCCAGGCTCTACTTTCTAAATGTGTCTCCAACGCTTGCTGTAACCGTAAGGTGAGAAAAGGGAAGGATGAGATTGAAGAAGATGACTCTGACAATTTCAGATCAGACATCAACGTCATCCTGTTGACATGAAGCATTTACCACCGTTCTTTCTTTATCTTTGTTTAAAACGCCTCTAATTTACAGCTTAACCCAAAATCAATGCCTCACTTTATGAAAATGCATTATATGATTCTTACAAAGAAATGTCGAATCGTAGCGACAGTTATTTCTAGAAAAGATGTAGGAAGCATGTATTACTTATTAACTATTTGTCGGCACCCGTCCCTCATGGAGCAGTTTTAGTCACTTACTAAGGCGAAAACGAGATGCTCATTATTCTGTGAAATTTCCTCTTGTTCGGCATAAATGGCGAGCCTGACTCAAATTGCCCTTTGAACGTGCTCGACATGCTTTTTTCCTTACAGCAGCACTCCAACATTGAGTTATTACTTTAACCAAATCACAATACATGTCTTATTTTAGCAATGCCTCTTACTGTCTTGATAGCGTATCACTAGAAGAGCAGGAAGATATGAAATTGAGCTATGCGATGATACCCAGTTGGTCTTCTCGTCCATAACATAGCACAATAAGACTCTCAGGGCCTTGATTCGGTTGCCATCTTCTGTGCTCGCTACGTATGGATGGACTTCTGCTCCGACTTCTTGTCTACCTTGAGATCATCATCATCAATATGGACCAACACGCCTTGCCCTCTCTCGATGTTCCCGTATGTGATATCTATAGACGACCTCATCAGTACGATGCAACAAGATTTGAGCGGTGCGTTTGCAATTAATGACCCTTGCACTTCACAGGATTCCTCTAACCAGGGTCAGTTTCGTAGAACTAGAGAGGATCAATGCAATACCAAATCTCTTGTAGCTGCTTCTGCAGATATTGCATAGGCAAAGAGCAGTTGCTATTTGGAGAAGAAGTATGCAACACAGAATCTATGAAGACGAACGAATATCATGCAACCTGTCTAAAGAGACACGTAACGGCAATCAGTCATTGGACAGTGTTTTCATTAATCTCTAAAAATTTTTATAACATCTTCACACCATCCGCAACCCACTAAATAGCTCTCAGAGCTACCAGAGTATTCATACATTCATGTACAGCGAATGCCTCCGCTGGACATCATCATATTCGACCCTCTTGCGAACTTTTCCTCCACCTTCGCATTTTAACTGTTATGTGTATATCATTTGCGTAATAAACCGGCGGAATGCTCGTAGGCTCTTTTGAATAGGCCTTGAAAATGTTTGATGCCTGCCATAGGTCTGGAAGCATTTAATCGACTTGTCTTTGAACGTGAGTTACAGCGTTTCTTTCGTACCAATTCCTAGCAGAGACAAAGCGATCGGGAAATAGACAACTGCGACGAGGTAAGAGAGAAATTGCCTGTAAAGTGAATAATCTGGTGGAATTTCAAATCGGCCAGCCTACCGTCGTCTACCCTTGATAGATGGTAAGATCTAACGAAAGGAGCAGTTGTCTTCATGGGCAAATATTTGGCGATACTAATTCACACCGCCTCTCTGCGTCTCTCTCCCTCCCTCCCTCTCCTGTTTCCCTCTACTAATGCTATCAATCTCGATTTTAGCTATTATAGCTATATGACGGGTCACATGTATGACGTGGATATACTGCACATTGTAGAATTAGCATCCTTCTCGAAGCTTGTGAGTACTGATCGGTCAACAACTTGATATATGAGACAAATCACGCAAAAAGAGAGGGACAAATCCTACAACACTCTCACTGAACGACTCTATAGTTTCAAAATCAAGTGGTAAGTATCACAAAGCTCATGATCAAAATTTATCACTCCCAATACTCCTTCCACTCAGTTCAAAGTGTTGCCAATACCACCACAAATGATATCGAAGACCAACTGTTGATTTAATTGTTTTAGGCAGAGTTTCCATAAACTTTAAGGTATTCTTCATGTAGTTTCTTCTGCGTATCCCATTCCTTCTGAAGTTTCTTGCGTCGACTCTTTGTCAGTTCTTCACCATCTTTGCTATGAGTAGGAATGCCATTCTCATCGAAGTTAGAAAATTCGTCCGAAGACTTGAACATTTCTTGGGGTGCTACACGGCCCTTTTCCAACTTTTCCTTTCGCTTGCGTTCCTGTTCAGCAAGCTGCGCTGCCTTCTTGGCTTCCTTTTCTGCTTGCGCCGCCAACTTCTTTTCACGAGCCTTGATAAGTTCTTCACGAGGAACAAGTTTGACTAGTGCGGTACCATCTACCAATCATTGTCAGCCCCAGGAGAAAGTAAGAAATCCCTTACCTTCTTGATCATCCAATGAAACGCCAAGATCAACTAGTTTTACATCACGAAGTACATCACACAATCCCAGGAAATCTTTAGGAGGTCGCTTGTCACGGGCAAGACTTCTCACGTTATCACGGAACGAAGAGAGTGCATGCAGATAAGGCATCAATTGATCCTCCACCTAAGATTAGGAATGAGAAACTATTGCTTAAAGAAAGAAAGAAAGAAATGGTAATATAACTTACATTACCACCGCCATTAGTTGTACCAAAGCCGATCTCAGCACCATCCTCCGCTACACCAAACGTCTATACCGGTCATAACATTGAGCAAATGTTCGTTTTCGCAGCTGTAAACTCACTTTCATCATGGATGTAATCCATTTCGCAATTTTTCCCAATAAAAGCGGATTCACGGCTTTAGAACCACCAACCATGTACTTATTAGTCTGATTGATCAGCGTCATGATCTCATCCATCGCAGCAGGCGTATTAATAGAATCGCAAAGCGCTGCATGTACACCATCTTGTTTCAGTTGAAGACTTTCCAGTTGTTAGCAGCCTGCTTTCGCCGTAACAAATTACACTTACAGATCCAAAAGTTCCCGTTCTGCTGCTCCAAATCGATGCGTGATTGAACCATCCTCATACTCAGTTGCTCCACGCGATCCATCACCATTTACTTTGTGGATCAAAGCTTTTACATTATCAAAGAAATTCTAAAAATAAATGAGAACAACATTGATAGCTGAAAACTCTAACTTACCTTGATTGTTGTCTCCATTTGGATAGTTTCCTGCATGCTGGAGTCCTTAAAGTCCATCTTAGCATCCCATTGATGGCGCAGAAAGAACAAGCGCAATTGACGAGCACTGTATTTCTGCAGCGCTTCCTGAATAGTTACGAAGTTCTTCAAACTCTTGCTCATTTTTTGGCCCTCGACGTGCAAATGACCCGCATGCAAAAAGTAGTTGACCCACTGCTTGCAGTCATAGTAAGCTTCTGCTTGTGCAAGCTCGTTGTCATGATGAGGGAATGCTAAATCCACGCCACCCGAGTGAATATCCATGTTGTTACCAAGAACAGCACTACGATTTATGAGCAAGATGTTATCAATAACAAAATGTTACCTAGCCATCACGGAACATTCGATATGCCAGCCTGGACGACCCTGACCCCAAGGAGAGTCCCACACAGGCTCACCAGGTTTAGAGGCCTTCCACAATGCAAAATCATTGGGACTGCGCTTGCCCTGCAACTTTGCGCCCAACGATCCTTCACCATCTTCAATCAGTGCCATATCACCTTTAGACCAAGGCTCAAGTTTAGCATAGTGATGTCCATTATGACCATCGTATCGTGCCGTATCAAAATAGACAGAGCCATCGGCGACATAGGCATAATTGTTGGCAACGATCTTTTCGACATATGCAATGATTTCAGGGACATACTCGCTCACACGGGTCTGGATATCTGGTAACCGCACCTTATAGATAACCAGTTCAGCTTAAAGAAAGACACAGCTCTACCTTTTTTCTTACATTCAATGCCTCCATGTCTTTGAAATACATCTCTTCCCAGTAGGCTGGTAGTTCTCGGAAAATCTTTGGATCGTTCACCTCACCACCTTTCTATAGGAAATTTGCTTTTCTTTAGTACATACGTCTATCAAAGGCAAGTGTACCCTTTTATCGAGGTAGGCTGCGACAATGTCTTGCGACTTGTCTAGGACCTCATCCGCAGCTTCTTTGGAAGTACTTCCAGACTTCTTGGCTTCTTGAATTGCGTCGTACGACGTTTTCTACTCCATGTCAGTAACATCGCATAAAACAACACGGATCGCCCTACCAAGGCACTAAAATTCATTCTGAACTTCTCATCAATGACAACAGCCTTAGCGATCTCTTCCGCAGTCATGCGCTGAACGAATGCTGGCCAATCTTTAGCGGCATTTTCGTCGATTTTACCCAGTTTAGCTTGAGCAAACTCCTGCCATGCTTCCTCCACCTGTTGGATCAGGTTGGCATCAAGCTGTGTAGTCGATCGCTTCAGTTCATTAAACAAATATTGGTGACGGGCACGAAGAATAATCTAAGATAAAGGACTATTTAGTACTATCTCTTTCATTTGCTGACACCTACCTTATCATCAATGTCAGTAATGTTTTGAACAAACAGCACGTCGTAGCTAAAATAATCCTCAAGAACACGACGAATAATATCCATACTCAGGTATGTTCTTTAAAAGAAAATAGTTCAGTGATTGAGGAAGGTAGCGTAGACATGTATGTCCAAACCTAGCATGACCCATATGCGAAGCATCATAGACGGTAGGGCCACAGTTGTACCAAGTCACTCGGCGGCCTTGCTTAGGCAAAAACTCGGTCTAAAGTAATATCTCTCGGTCAACTTAGGACGCTCATGGCAATGACCCCGTACCTTGCTCTTGGTCAACGAGTTTTGCAAATGAAGTTTAGGTATGCTGTTAGCCGCTGGGCGAAGCCATTCAGGCTGCTGACGCGACTTTGTACTCAGTTCGGCTGACATGATACGAATGCTCCGTAAGTTTGTAGAATGAACGAAAGTCCGTGGACGAAAAAGCGATCTCCTTAAATATGAAGCGATCAAGAGTCGCATCTATGGAAGTACCTTGACTACCCACCGGGCGATTTTTTTTTCGGGTTTCGCTACACAGATGACGTCAGTAAAAGCAGCCAATCATTTAATTTCTTACCTTCCGGACGCAGTAGCGTTCCGGTTCCATCCGGAAACAGCGAAACCCGGGCCCGACGGATGGGCTGGATGGCAGGTCCCTAACTGCCGTACCATTGGAAATGGTTGGGAAGTTCCAGCCAGGTTTACACCCAACATCCGAAATTTGGTTAAACCAATACGTGAGCTCCAAGAAGCCCACATTGTTCAGTAGATCTAGCGCAAAAAACAAATTAGATTCTTCTTGAAAACCCAAAAGGAAAACAGGAAGGAAGGAAGGAAGGAGGATACTTACGAAGAGATACTGGCTGGAATTGAACGGCTTGCAGAGGCCCAACAAACTTGGGTCACAACTTGATTGGATTCCCCTGCAAGCCGTGTATGATATATAAAATAAGAGCTGTAATTAGCTGCTTGTTCATGTAAAAGCATACGTTCCTTTCAAATTTTTTGTGTTACATGATGTCTGCGTAATGATCGCTGCATGAACAAATAACCTTGGGCCACTTGAAAAGAAGAAGTACATGATCTTTCGCCACATTGAAGAGAGTAAAATAGGCTATTTTTAAGTTAGTTTTAATGGATATGGATGGCATCCGGATCACAAATACCTTGTCAAATTAGCATAGTGCTTTTTTAGGACGTTACCGCCACGTACGTCTCTTCATGGATGCCTTTGAATGCACCGTATCAGAGAACAGAGTAAGTGAATATTGCGCACCCACTGATAAATTCACTCGCTTGTAGATGAAGGAGGAAAGGACAAAAGGAAGAAGCGCCAAGAAATGGAATAAGAAAAAATCCTTTTAAGACGTCACCACCCTGATCTGCCCATACGCTGTACGTACATAGATTGCAGATGTAGGAATAGAATTGGAAACGTTCAGACATTTGTGACCAAGCGTCGACGTTTCGTTAACATGATCGACAGATAAGCGTGCAATCCTCATCGAGAGTGTAGTGTTTGTACTTTTTCATAAGAAGCATCGATTCGGAAGAAAAAAGAACAACGTACAAAATATAAAAACTGCAATCTGTGTCGCTGGTATCATTAAATACGAATATGATATGTATAGGCTTCGCGTGTCCTAAGTGTTGCCGAAAAGGTGTGACCGTTTAGGCTTGAACAACGTTGAAAGATATAACGACATATGACTGTGCTCCCGACCTGTTGATCAGACCCTTTCTTACTTTCTTTCCTGCTTATTTCAGAGATGTCCAAATTATATCACAAGACAACCAAAAAGGCCCGAAAAAGGGAACGACGCAGAGAGCAGCCAGAAGGGCAACTTCCTGATGAGTCTGTGATAATAGCCTACGGAGATGCAGATATCAAAGCTGGCTACAAAGGCCATGCACCCGTGCCTGTAAAAGTCGGTTTAACCGTCTTTCATAAACAAATACGATTAAATGGGAACGTAAACAATAGAAGTTCCGAAAGTATGTGGCCCAAGAAGGCCCTTGTCATCCTAGTGGATGAATTTAACACGAGCAAAGTCTGCTCTTCTTGCGACTTGGTCACAAGCCAGCACCGTGAACAAACGACTTGCTGTCCGCACAGGTACACATCCTTTGTATTATACATTCGGTTATTCACAATATCTTACAGAACGAAATTGAAGAGATTGCAAGGAGATCGTTGGCGACGATACTGTCTGCAACAAAACAACGACGCAGTTGTTCATCGGACGTCGCTGTGCCCAGAAAGGCGACCCGTCCGTGAGTATTGCTGCTTACTGTACTTAAATATGAATCTCTCGCTCTTATAGCTCTGAGCGACTATCGGAGCGAAGAATACCCTCTGAAAGATTGTAGCAACCATGCTCAACTTCTGGTTAGCTTATGATAACCAAGCGATTGTTGCTGACATCTACATCGTCTCAGGTGTGGAATCGTGATGTTAACGCCAGCTGTAACATGCGACGAATACTAACTTCATATATGGAAACTGACGGAGATGAGGATTCAAGACCTGCAGCTCTCCGACGTCCCAACAATCGCCGATGATTATAATAGCGACAAAAATAGCGTAAGCACGAGCAGGATCATATTGTATTTCATGATGGTAATCAAGAATAGCAAGAACTAAAGATAATGAAAGATGGCAATAAAGAATAGCAAGAACTAAAGATAATGAAAGTCAGAAGAGTGATCAGCAAAACGTGAAAGCTTCGATTCTAGTGGTGTCGTGCTAGTCTGGTTGCAAGCGTCGATAATGTACTTTCTCTTGCTGAGGAAAGCATTCTGCGCGTCTCCCGATGTCTGAATGTGCTATTGAAGGCGTGCAACCTTTGAATCGGAAATTATGTCAGAACGCAGTTTGGACTTTCGCTATTATATACCTGTCGTGTATCACACTTATGGTTCCAATGTACAACAGGAACTCTCTTACTGATACTACCGTGGGTGGGGCATTGCCCAAAGCTTCGTAAATTCGCTGCATATTCGCTTCCCCTCTGGCGTTTAGTTCCCGCTGTTGTGCCCAATTAAACATCGAGCGATATCTGCCGAAGTTTTGAATAAAAAGCACAACCCTTGTTTCACTTAACTGGTAGTGGGAATTTGTGATCGACAAGGGGTTGTGATCACGATCATTCGTACTCACTGCTGTGATTAACGATCTGATACCTACATGGTGCATCTTCAGTGTTTTATCTGGAGTTGTCGACAGCGTACCTGGATCTACTCCTATGATCCTTGTTTGTTGAAGTCGCTCGGCTGTAAGTCCGGAAGGTTCTTTTCGCAGGTGATAGATTCCTCGAACTTGATCACTAAGATCCATTTGTCGTGGCAAACGGTTAAATTCTCGCCGCGACGAAGGATATCGCTCTGTGTGATATCAATTTACTGGTAAATTCACATATGAACTTACCCCGTCTGCGCTGGTCAAACTGCACAGAAACAGATACACCATCTGTCTGCAGATAATAAGCAAACTCTATCATCCTGTTTGGCTGACGCTCTATAAGACACCAAACGCATGCACGTTAATACTATAATAAGATGTTGTTTGCCTACCGTTTTCCCATCTCCATCTGTTCTTTTTGATGTAATCGAGGTCGAAAAGCTCTTCCCAGACCTGTTCCTTATATACAGGATCTCTGCAGTTTTGCTCATATCTGTGGCATGATATTAATGCCTGGTTATCCTGCTTAAGTAACAAATTAGTCTTGCCCGTTTATATTTCTTTCTCTTACCATCAAGCGTTCAGGGATAGGCCAGTGCTTCTCATAGGCATTCTGTAAGATATAGTAGAGCACACGGTTGGTTATCGGAAAGTATCCGATCTGATGGTTCGCGATAGGGAGTAGTGACCAGCGCTTTCCACTGTACTGCACGGAGAACGGGTGTAGCTTGTAAATGTACCGCAACACTTTCGGTACCCAGATATCTTGAGAGACTTCCTCCTCGATATCGCCTGGAACAATGTTACCCATGTTCTCCCGGTAAAGTTGCAGCTGATTGCTATTGAAAAGAAGAGGAAGGAGATGAGATACTTTCCGTATGTACCTGGAAAGTAAAAGCGCTTTCCACTCAACATACTTATAGAAAGTTACTACGACTCGACGCTCGGGTAACTGTGGCCAGTCATTTTGCGTTAGCTGGCGCCCAGAGACAATCCAGCTGATAGCTTGATTCGCTAAATTGTGTACCAATTAAAAAAATGAGTGATTGTTACTTCAAGTCGATTAAAAACGACAACGCACCGAGAGTCGTGATACCCGCAGGGAGTCTACCATCGTTTCTCAATTTCAATCTGGCGAAAAACGCTTTCCATACGTATCGCATGTAAGTGACAACGTTACGCTGTAGATGTTGTCGGACATCTAATGAAGGAAATTGATAACACTTTCACTATTACTATTCTGACTTATAACTTACTTGTCAAGACAGCTGTGTAGAATAGATCCTTTTCTGTGTCGAGGACGCGAGAATCGCCCGAAAGCGCATACAGACCTAGTTTAGGGATACATTAACAACGGAAACATCAGTACTCAACTGCCATTTATGCGTACCTTCTCCCGTAAAAGGGTTCTTTCGGAACGGTTCGTACATTGTATTGAATGTCCTATACAGCTCATTCTTCCATTCCTGTATGTATGAAGTAAATACGGGTGTATAAGATCCTGTAGGAAAGAGTGATGCTTCTGTGTACAAACGAACGCGGATTCCTCCTCTCCTGAATGAAATGGTAGGAAAAACATACCGTGTCCGTTCGTTCCATAAGGAACTCATGATTTGCGGTTAACGTAAATGCGAATCTCCAAAAGTCTCTCTGCAGAATGACAAGGAGCTCCTGGTCAGATGCGTCCCGCTCTAGGAGCACTCGGACGTGCAAGTTAGCTAGGTTTATTGTATCCCTTCTTCTTATGTGATATTGCTCTGCGATCATTCGAATATCACTCTATCCTAAAGGTTTAAAAAGGGATATTTCCACGATAGCAAAATGCGTACCTGAAGATATTTGAATGGTTCAAGCAAGAAGTGCCGCTGGTTCCCTTTAATGGTTACGCGGTGCTTCGGGTCGTTGGTCCGAGGGATGATATCCTGCCTGTACCTTGTTCTCTGACGTTGGGTTGGTCGTTCGTGAACTTCTTGCATGCGTGATAAAGGGAAACGGTTAAGCGACTGTATGAGTGAAAAAAAAAAAAAAAAAATTATCTCAGTGGAGGACGGTTGAATCTCTCGGAGCGTCCAAAAGTTGGGTGAATGCTACGCGTCCGCGCATCACACGTCATCTCTTTCAAAAGATCTTCTCTGAATAAAACGAGTGTATTCTCTTTAGAAACGCTTGTGTTATCGTGCAGAAGTGATCGTTTCGATCAACCACATCTATTTAAACATCGGCGGTCGCTCAGACATTGCATATCTATTCGTCCTGTTTTGGTTCAGGAAACGGTTTTACATCTACAAGACTTCTGGACACCCGCCAAAGTGGACAAAGCCTGTTAAGCATTCATCTCTATTATTATCAGCAAATAATGAGACTTCTGCCAATGTACGCATCCACATGAAGCTATCGTTTACATGACCACCTCTTTCCCATCTTTCAGTCAAAACGGCTGGATTTTAACGAGACAGTTCCGCCCACCCATTTTGCGTGTCGTCCTCAGACAAATCAACATCCAATTAGGTGATATCATTTACATTCAGTAGAGTGTCATCAGCCTCCATGTGGTAACATAGGGCGTTCATATCGAAGCAAGTAAAATATGAGTTTGCACCAAAACAACGCGAGACTCTCTGGTTACTGGCGCAAAACTCGTTTCCCATCCTTTTGTAGAAGGTATCTGACACTTCTTTCAAGCATTTTTCTTAGGTACCATACCACTCTCGACTCTGGAAAGGAAATACATTATTTACCACGCCACGTTCGTGGTCTTCGGTTTCTTTACTGACGCTGCTGCCATACACAACATGTACATAACTTGCAGATCCGCGTTCCTTGTCAGATAAGCTACATCACTAAAGCCTTAAACTACGTCATTTTTTTAACGTGGGGTGCGCAGTGGGGTGCGTGTAGCCAAATCATTTTTTTTTCAGCCCGTGGCTTAGGCTCACTTCAAATCATGTTGACTCACTGCGAAGGCGTACAAGGTTCACATTAAATTACATTTGTTATTTTTATGCTGCTGGGAGTTTCTTCTGTTTTCTAGCCTCAATATCCTTAAGTGTCCATAATGATACTCCTGTCTGATTAGTTTCAAAGGGCTGGGCCATTGTCCTTAAGAATTTTTTGGCTATCACCAAAGCCATATCCGTAGATAAATTGGTTGAAGCGTCCGTGACGTACTGATTAATCCACTTTGGTAACTTGGCCCTTTTATCCGCACGAGCAAATCTCTGTATCATGTAATAAATATGAGGTCTTTCGCTGCACGTTCTCTTTACCTTATCTGCGAAAACCATCAACCCATAATCCGTCTTTCCGCGCAGTACTCGACCAACACACTGAGCAGCATGTCTCATGGCATCAAACGTTAAGAAATCATTTTCGCGAATATGGTGATTATCACGTAAGTATTCGAGCCGTGCCTAAAATTTTTCTTATCAATAATACGTTATGTTTCCTTGAATTAACCTTTAGGATTCGTGATTCCGTGTATTGATAAGGAATGCCAAACATAATAACCGCTCGTCCGTAATTGTGATCGAAATCGATACCTTCTGAAACTTTTCCTCTAGCAACTGATAGTAGAATAGCGCCACGTCCATTATCGCAAGCCTACAATCATTGGTTTATCAACAATCGAACACTTTGTTACTACGAACCTTCCTGTAGTTTGCTAGCGCCAAGCTGGTTTCTGCTGCGTCGGGAGTCTCGACGAAGATTAATTTATGCTTCCACGCTTCATTCAAGATACCCTAACGCAACAACGGATCGAGCATCAGTCTTTTCCATTCGATCTATCAGTCAGCCTACCATGTCATTCCACATGGATACGATCTGCTCCATGTACAAGTAGCTTGGAAAGAAGCACACAACACCATCCGGCACAATCTTGGAAAACTCCACCATGATC
Organism: Saksenaea vasiformis B4078; assembly: GCA_000697055.1. NCBI lineage: Eukaryota > Fungi > Mucoromycota > Mucoromycetes > Mucorales > Saksenaeaceae > Saksenaea > Saksenaea vasiformis. Next base: position 15,456 of record JNDT01001982.1, on the reverse strand, counting down.
TGGCCGAAATTACGAACGACAGCAGGATCATTGCGCACCTCGAATTTTGAGCTGACAGCCACCTGGTCAGATCCTCGAGTAATAACCTACGCGATCGAGCATGAAGAACTGCAAGTGCAAAGCATCCACTTACCATAGGAAGAAAACAATTTCGTGTGAGCGTCATAGAATAACTTTCTTGCACAACTGCTTGGAAGTTCAACATCTTGGGATACATATCTAGTGGTGACAGCGTTCCTGACGTAATAATCACCGAGCTAAAACGCTCAAACACAGGCTTGATGGCTATGGATGCATCTAAACAACTGGAAATGCTAGATTAGCCTACACCCTCACCTCATCTAAACAAGCTTACGTGAAATGCATCACAGGGTTGGGTATGGTTGCTGTGTCCGTTTCAAACGGCTCCAGTATAAGCAGAAAGCCTAAACATAAGTACCGCTACACGGGCGAGTCTTTGTTACCTTTTTCATAGGTTGCTACAAGCGTTGCAAAGGCTGCTACTCTTTGTAGACTCGAGAAATGCTCCAGATCTGTCAGTTCCAGTGTCCGCACCAGACTGGTTAGTCGTTCAGCGCAAAATCGTAAGGGTTTGCGCTCAATGTATGTAACGTCCTTTAAGTGCTGTAGGAAGGAAGATGGTGTCTCGGCAACAACGTGCATCACACGTAAACGTGTCTATTTGGCGTGCTTTAGTTATATTCATGCATTCGCTTCAATTACCTTAAGATATTCAATAAACCTTCGTAAGAAGGCTACGAAATGTTCTGCCCTTCGTATATTGCCTGGAACAGCTTCCTTTAATAAATCATCAGGGAGAACTGGGCTCGCCATAAATGTGTCTTCATCTCTTGCAGCGCTAGCATCACGTAACCCTGATATCATTTATACTTAGCAACAGGTATGTACTTTCTTTGCCGTTACCTTCGACTAACTTTGTGTACTCTGATTTCAATTTTTCGGCGTCCGTCTGCTTTATCCTGAGATGTGTATCGTAAGCTAATTGTGTTCTATCGATAGATACACGTACTCCTCGATTTTTTCAGCCAGTATACCCACGCTTCTGGCACTCGCATCCAACGTTGGTCGTGTCAAGTCGATACTGAGAGACTCAATACAAACGTTGTCTATCATATACAACCAATAAATAAACAAATAAATCCTTGACATGTGTAGCTTTTTGCTTTACCAATATTATGCGCTTCGTCAAATACTACGATACAATCTTTTGACAGCTCTTTGGATACAAGTTCTGCTACTTTTGGGTCCAACATGTAGTGATATGAATAGATGACCACGTTAGCAAAAGGGATCTACATGAAGCTATCAGCACATCCGCAGAAAGAGAAAGTTGAATACACGTACAGCGCGTCGCACCAAATAGTAGGGACAAAATCGCATGTTTTTACAGTAATCTTTTACATCGTCCAAGGTGTACACACCACTGGGAATAGGATTAGGTGAATTCGTCGCTTCCAGTTGCTTCTAGAATTAGCCAAAACACTCATTCGTCATACATGATCCGCTCTACCTCATAAAAGTCACACAATTCGATGTTGGTGTCGATATCCATTGCATTCTCCTCACCCTTGCGTTTTCCTGCCCTCGCTCGTACCCAGCTCGCTGTCATATTTCGACATTTCGAATCCACTACTTTGCCTTTCTTTTCCTTCGAGACCACAGGATGCAGACAGAGATTTTTACGACTGGTTAATCCAAGACCGAAAAAATCGTCTTCTAATCCTTCTTTTTGTCGATAATCTATTAACTGCTTCAATTCTGCTAAAGCTTTCTCAATCTCAGGCACTGTTCGTGAACAATAAATCAATTTCCGATGTTGTTCCGGATGTTGCTGCGTGTATCGCGAAAATGTTTAGTGTAAGCTGCTGAAGCAAATGCACTGTATTTACCATTTGGTAAGCGACAATGAGAGACAGTAGAGACACGGTCTTGCCCGTACCAGAGGGCATTTCTAAAACACAGTGACCCTGCTTACACAATGAGAAACACTTATGACTATCGCATTGTTTGCCATGTCAACTTGCCTGCGCATCAAGGGCACGTTTTAGATCGCACATGTATTGGTACTGTTCCGGGTAGATCTTGTCATATGGGAAATGAACCACCAAATCGTCAATGTTGAAACTATAATCTGAATGAGCTGATACAAGTAACTTTACAGCTGCAGCTGGTTACATCATGAGTGGGAATAGGGATCTCTATACAAAGAACGAGCTGAAGTTTGGTGGATCTGCAATGATCTGACCGTGCTGCGACTTTCGAGTTGAAACCTCGACATTTTGCCTCAGTGCGCCCGCACGTGAATAATGATGACGATTTGCCGATTACACTCCGTTGTGATTTGCTACACCCATCCCGCAACCTCGACCCTAACCCCCTTTCAATGATGTAGTTTTCAATATATTGGCAGTTTTTGCTCTTCTTTGTTATGATCTGACAGAACTGCATTTATATCAGAGATTTGACTAGAACTAACTTTGTATTACTGTCCAGGCGACGCATATAGCACCACCTTACGAAATGTGTTCCACAGAGGCGGAATTGTTTCGTCTGCATGTAGAGCTAAGTTCTCTGTATTATAGCATCACATATTATCTCAAGTCTAGATGAAACGGCTGCACTTAGTACAGAAGCGAAGATGGTACATCTACAGCACTAACCAACTTCACATACTCCATTATCGTGAAACGGTTCCTAAACGTTAATTTCTTATTCTCCATTATTCGTATCCAATCGCCACAGAAAACATATCCGCTGTGATAATTAGAGACAAAATAGGTAACCGCCCCAATAATAAACCAACTTAGAGGGAAGTTCAGCCGAAGATGAGAGTCTATCGCGTCAGATGCCGAATCGGCGCCTTATCCGGTAGCACTTGGCCGGCTATTACAGCCACCACAGATGGTCCAAGAGTAAGTTGCGGTAGACAGTTAAAGAGATACTATGTAGTTTACCGTTGGACACCGACTTCATCTAAAAACTAATGCCTCGTCACCATCGAAGTAGTTGCCAAAACTGATTATTAGATGGGTAGATTGATAGGTTAATTATAAAAAGAAACCAAAAGAAAGAGAGGTTCACTGCTGGATTAATTGCATACATAACAATCCCTGTGCGATGCAATGAAGTCGCTGGCTAAAAGCATTAGGATGGCCACGTTATCCCTACCGATCGTATTCTTTACTGCAGGATTGATTTGCGACCGTTTGGAGTACTCTGAGTCACTGCTTATTATAATGTATGGTGTTCTCGATGGGCTCGCCCAGAAATCGGCGCGAGAGTGGAGGCAGATCGGTGAAATTCGGGCGCCGCGGAAAAGTTGGTATAGACACCGTGAGAGGACTGCTTTGACACTCTTTGTCTTTTTTATTTTTCTGACACTCCATGTCGCAACAGCAACCACCACCAGCACCTGGAGCCGCTGCTCCCCCATTTCCTCCTGGAGCATCTGGTCCTGGAGGGCCTCCACCACCAGGATTCGCACCGCCTCCTGGTAATGCTCCTCCAGCAACTGGTTTTGTTCCATCTGTTGGCGCCGCTGCTGCACCAACTGCTCCAGGTCAACCACCTACTCTCGTTGGTGGTATTCCCGTATCCAAACAACCCCTTAATATGACACCTAGCCGCACGGTTTACGTGAGCAATCTTAACGAAAAAGTCAAATTGCAAGGTATACCCCATCTTCAGATCTTTCTTTTTGCTCAATAGATCCATATAGTATTGAAGAATACGCTCCGCAATCTGTTCAAACAGTACGGTGAAGTACTGGACGTCGTTGCGCATAGCAATATCCGCATGCGCGGACAAGCATTTGTAGCGTTTCCTGACGAAGAATGCGCTGGAAAGGCTATTAAAGAATTGCAACATTTTGTGTTGTACACGAAACCGATGGTAACCAGTGAATTATTGGTGAGCTTGAAACTCAAAAAGCGATAGGTACTTCAATACGCGCGCGATCGTTCGGATGTTCATGCAAAAATGGATGGAGAATATGAGGAGCATTACCAAAGACGCTTGGCTAAGAAAGGTTCACATATCACATAGAAGTTAGACACATAATTAACATTTATTATGTAGAGGAACGAAGAATGATGCCATTACCCGGTTCGCACAAGCCTACGTTTAATCCAATGGGCAACAATGGTAAAAAAAAAAAAAAATGGCCAATGGCCATTAACTGATCACTTGTTAACAATAACTTATAGCTGCAACTGCAACGACAGCCGCGCAAAAGATCCCAGACGAGTACCTGCCACCAAACGCAATTCTTTTCTTGCAAAATCTTCCCGAGACAATCACTCAGCAGTACCTTGTGGAGCTTTTCCAGCGTTATCCTGGCTTCAAGGAAGTACGTATGGTCCCTACAAAAAAGACGATTGCATTTGTCGAATACGAGACAGAGATTCAGTCGGCTATTGCGAAGACGGAGTTGGCTGGACACCCAATCGATACAGAGCATCTGATGAGCGTCACCTTCGCCAGAAAGTAATATCGCTTCTTCTTGTTTATATCATCTTCCTCGTGAACATTGCACTTCCGTTCAGTGTATCATATCATAAAGACAAAAAAAAAAGTAAATGTGCTGTCTTTCTACATGGTGGAAACCTTGATGGAATAGACTCATGGTCTTCAACGAAGCTTACCATAACATATGTCACAACTTTTTCTTTTTACCTGCTGTTCGATATCGCTAGATCTCTTTCATTCACCATAATCACAAGACTCCCCTCTAAACAGTAGAACTCATATAGAAAGAAAACCAGAACTTTTCATTATTTCATTACAAATCCCACACGATTTCTGTGAAATATAGTGAGGCGGTTTGTCGAGTTTCACCAAGAGCATCGAGATCATCCACATGGATCTTGAATTGGTCGGGAATACTATCCTTCGGATTGGCGATGGCCACCGTGAGAGTAACAGACCCTCCAGGTTCTACCACACCTGTACCATCCTCCGCGAGTGGTGTGATTTTGACTATTTCGTGCGCTGGGAACTCGGCCGGCCCCGTCACCGTCACTTTGAACCGCAATGGTACCTTTGACGCATGATTCACCACTGTAAGCGGACAACTCTCAGGCATGCACATGGACTCCATGGGCGTTTCCTGCTCTTCTCCTTCTTGATAGTAGGTGACCTGTTTAAAGTCTAACCGCCGTTCGCTGAGCGAGAACGTAGGACTCTCAACTAGCACACTGCGCACGGGGATCACTTCACGCATTTTGCGGTCTTCCACGTTGCCTTGTTCTATTGGACGTGTTGTAACCCACAGCTTTGCCAATATAACACCTGCAGGATCCGTCAGATCCGGTCGATCGCGTGGAAGTCTTGACGACTCGTTCGCTGACGCTCTGACTCTGACCTCCATTTTTCCTTGGGGGCTAATCGCAACTCCACCCTTCAAAGGCGAATTGCTGTACCGTGATAGAACCTCAAGTTTGACAAATCCTTCCAAGTCAGGCTCTATGTCTGCTCCGATCTCAAACCGAATATCATCGTAGGTAGTATTATGAACAGCAAACCAATTGTCACATGGCACATTTTGGACAGAAATCGGATGGTGAAGAATCGGAAGCACAAGTTCTCCGTTCGTCAGTCTCTCAAAGGCCAGCTCAAAGACTGTCATAAGTGCTTTCAGTCGAAGGAACATGGTATTTGTTCCATTTCGTTGGTTAGCGATCCGAACGTCGAATCGGTGTTGGCCCGACGAGTGATCCTGCATCTTTCGTGGGTCTAACGTTCCCTCGATGGTCTGAACCTTGCGGGATGGTATATAAAATTTTTTGTCAGGTAGAGCTACACCCGTTTTGTCTGTCGGGGAAAATTCGATGAAACCTGGTGCTTGTATATCGTACGTTAACGGCACATCCGCTAGGTTCTGTATACTGAAGTTGAATTTCACAGGTTTCCACGACGTTGTATGGCCGATCTTTCCCAAATCGATCCTGTCCACCGCAAGTTCGGCCAACGAAACACAAAAGAGAGCCTGCAGCTCAACGGCAAGAACCTCCAATTCCTGTCGCGTATCATACAAGACTAACATACCCTTCAGCAAGCCGCTCTTTCCTTGCAGAGCAAGTGCACGGCCTTCCGCATCCAGCTTATCTGCCGAAGGACAGTAGAGACGCACATGGATCCGCTGGCCTGGGTGCAGTGTCAACTGACCACTTCGTTGAAGGAAGACGCGATGACCGCTAGCATAGACCGTTTTCACCTTGTCTTCATCTGCTACCCACCCTACAGTGATATCCACGTCACTAAGTGCAACAAGCTGCATCGCTTCGCCGGATGAATTTGCTACTTCTATTTCTCTCATATAGAAGCGTTGCTCCTCTTTCTCTGGTAACGCCATCACCTGGAGCACCGGAGCACTTGATCCTTTTTCATCGGGCGTAACCTGGGAAACTGGGCAGATATATACACTTTCCCATTTGACTACAGGAAGTGGATGTGCCTCGCGATGGTCATGATGCTCCACATGTTCTTCGGGACAAATACTTCGCAGAAGTTTTCGCGACGCTAAGGACCAAGCATCCAACTTCTTGCAATCAACAAAAAGACGCACTTCGATCTCAAACACTTCTTGGCTGTTGTGCTTATTCGTGACGATCAGTTTCTCGTTAAGCAGCCCATATCGGTACGTGTAGACACGGAACGTAATCTGCGCCAATGACATGGCAGTATCATTCCCATAGGAAGGTCTTCTCTGCTTCTGATCCAAGTATTCTAACTCCGTTGCGTCCCTCTTAGCGCCTCGCCATCCGTTCAATGTACCGCCCCGTCGATCCAATTCGATGTTTCCGCTAGGACATTCCACTTCGTAGTCAAGCGGCAGTTGTCCCGATTTGTTTTTGATAGTAAACGCCCCATAGAACTCATTATTCAGCAAATCGGTATAGCCCAAGTTGATCACACGATCTGACACCTCCAGGTGCGACTGTCCAATGATCGAGGTGAATTTGACCGTCTGCGTCAGCATTAACAACATGTTTGTCTCATCGGCTTCCTCTGTTGCGGCATCATCTTGAGTGAATATCGAAAATTTAATACCGCCAACAAGTTCGCGGCATTCGTCTGCCGTATTGCCAAGATAGCCTGTCAGCAGATTGGGCTGCACTGCCACCCATACAGTTGTCATGCTTCCTCGCTTGAACGGCATCATTTCCACCAAACCACGTTCTCCAGCCTCATCCATGAAGATCAACACTTGGTGTGACAGGTTACTCTGACAAGTGATATAGAGATCCTGCTCCGATGCATTTTCCACCAGCAACGGTGTCACCTGTGAGTACTTGCTACCTGGATCAACGTACGAGTATCCCAGGTCCAATTCGCCTTGTGTTTCTTCTGATAGCGAAGGAAATGCAAGATACCGCTTGCAATGCACCAAACATTGCAAGGTAAATGGCTGCAAATTACCAGAACGTCGATTGCGAAGCATAAACGTATGCTGTTGTTTTCCGACCTTGGTAGGTAAGATTTCAAACATGATCTTGCGTGTTTCCTTGGGGTCCAATGGAATGGGTGCCTCCGTGTTGATAAAGAAATCCTTTTCGGTGGCATCAATGCAAAATTCGTAGTCCACAGGTTCGTCCGACTCATTAGAAACACGCACGTAGAAAGTAGATTTCTGATCCACCTCCACCTTCCCACCATCAAAGTAGGATCTTTCGAGCTTCAACGGCTCCGGTCGTTCGTCCACATCGCCACTAGTGGATTCAATCCCAGCCTCAGATTTCATCTCGCTACTCATGGTAACAGAACCCTCGGCAGTAGCTGGTGTGCCTGTGTTACTTCCCTCTGTTTCACAGGCAAGTGCTTCCACGTAAGTAGCCTGATCGCGACAAATCACAGCACTGTAGAATATGTTTTTGCAAACATCAGTGTTCTTGTATTCATGTGCAAGAATACGTCCTCGAACAGGAAGCATTGGGCTATCGTACTCCGAAGTAGTTGAAACGTCTGTTTGTGGTCGTAACACAGCCTTGAAATAGACCGAGATTGTCTTGGTAGCCTGGGGGTCAAGTGGGAACACAACGCTTTCAGATGTCTTCTTAAAGATAATTGCGCTTTCTTTCAAAGAAGAGGACAATAATTCTTGATCCGCAGTCTCTGGTTTACTTGTTACCGTCTTCTCCTCAGGCACAGCAGCAACTGATTCCTCTTTCGTAACTTCCGCTTCCACTTCCATAGCATCTTCATCCACAAGTTCAATGTTCTTCAGCTTCGCCAACCTTTTCAGGTACTTCTTCACTTTATCTGGCTGTCCTTTGCGTCTTGCAATCTTCAGTTTTTGTTCAAGATTCTCTATCTCCTCCTCTGCTTCTTTTGACAGCGTGTTAGACTCGTCGTCTTCGACAACAAAGTCAAACTCTCCATAGTAGTCTCCAAAGATAACTTCGTTAGGATCGACGCGCACTTCGAACAGCCGAGATTGTTTGTTGGTATTGGTCAAGACGATGGTCTCCACTCGTTGAGCGACTTGATCGACGACGCATGGTCCAAAAGACAGCTCCAGCGACTTGATAAAGAACGTCGACGGCTTCCGTACCATCGCCTTGAGCAGAAGGACCTGGTCATTCGTCCTGTCTCGTATGTTCTCTACGACAAGACGTTCTAGGAACGGACCTGGTAGTGTAGGTTCAAAGACGAACTCAATTTCTCTTTTTCCAAATGCTCGTACGACACCAAGTCGGCCTGCGCCGAGATTTATGTCCCCAGAAGCAATTGAACCTGATTTTCGGATAGCGTAAAGCAACGGTGTTTCGCTACGGTTATGTAACACGATGGATTTGGTGTGGCGTTCGTTACGCTCCACTAATCCAAAGTTGATATTACGCTGCCCCAAATCCATCACTGAACAGCACAGCTGTGCGCGTATGATGACTTCGCGAACGGGTATCAACGATCGATCCAGATCCAAGAGATTTTCAAACTCGGTCTGTTCAATATTTCTATCGAACTCCATCAACTTTAGGAAGATGCGCGCATCTTGTTTCTTTGGTGCCGTGTGAATGTATGGTCTTGTCACGCTGCTAGGCGTGAAAACAACCACAATCTCTTCTTCACCATGAGGGGCTACATCGACAGACTTGGTAGGCACAAGATCACCTTTTTCCACCAAACGTTCCAACTCCCGTCTCCAGGCCAACTGGTAACGCACAAACTTTTCTTCTGCGGCTTGCTTCGGGAAGAGGGGTGGTGCTGCTCTGGAACCATGTTCCATGACTGAAATCAAATCTTCAAAAGGCACTCGTGATTTTCCCGCGATGTCAGACCAGTCCAAGTTCTTTCTCGATTTATACCGTGCTGCGGTTATGCCCATAGATCTGTTTGACTTTGTGTTGATCGACTCAAACGAATCGTTCCTTTTGATCGTTGCTGTTGTATTTTCCTTTGCCTTGTTGTACTCAGGATTCATTGCCCTGTTGGCGGCTATTTTTGCCAGGGCTTCTGATTTCCCTGATCGTACTCCACTGTAACTTTTCGTTCGGACGTTACTTGTTTCTTTTATAGGTAGAAATCCATCAGATGTCAGATGTACGACACGTTTTCGACGCGAATGGGGACGAATCGTATTTGTTGCCAGGTCTAGATACGCGGTAGCGTGGTGTGCTCTATCTGCTCTGAATCGATGGGATGATCGGAGACGTCGTGACGTAAAGATTTCTTTCCTAGCTTCGAGTGACCGCCAGGATGGTGTCGAATCCGTCTTCGTCAGATCACTCTCCGTGCCCGAGGAATCCTGAGTTAAATTGAGAGTTAGTCAGTCCGGATTACTTAGATATCTTTACCAACCTTTGTATTTTCTGTATAGACCGCCGATACTGGACTCTGTGCAGCAGAGCTTGTAGGTGTGCTTTCATGCCGCTTTTTCTTGGTATAAATGACAATTTCATCCTCCATCGATGTTGTGATTCCCAGTGTCAAAGGCATGCTTCGTATATTCTCCACAGTGAATGTCCGTATAGATGGCGAGTTAATAGCAATGGCACCAAAGTCCAGAAAGTTAGCACCGGTAGCTGTTAGGATTCGATAGAATAACGAATGAAATGTCACGCGGTTCTTATCAATGTTGGTGCTTTGAACCTCGATAATCTGATCATTGTCTTTGTTTAAATAGTTGACGAGTGTGATCTGCTTGCGGTACTCAGGATTCACTTTGCGCGGGTATAGATCGAGTTTCAGTTCGACATAGCTTCGTGGCTGTATCACAATCTCGCCTCGCAAGCAGTTGAGCACTTTGGAAGTGAATTGCAATTCGACGCGGGCCAGGATATCTGATCGGTTGAAAATATTGATCGGCAGAGATTTTAGCGTGCCGACATCTGTGTCACCGAAATTGATCTGTTTCGGGATGACTTCTACGAAGGAGGTGCACGTCCTTGCTCGGCATTGTATAGCCTTCCGTTCTTTTGGATCCGCACTTCTATACGTGCGATACACCAGCGTAATCCGGAAGTTTCGTCTAATGAGTTGACCTGCGTTGAAGTCGTTGATAGAAACGTCCTTCTGAGGACGGTAAGACACTTGGACTACTCTCTCCTTGCCAGGTTTCAGTACGAGGTCCTCTATGCGTGTGTAGCTCTCCGCTGTACTCAGTCCTGGTGCAGATTGATCGTTGGCGATCGAACCATCGGAGAACGTTGTACTATTGGGTCTCCGCAAATCCAGACCAATGTCTGAATCTGAGTCATCAACCACGCTCACATCGTGTGTACTCGATCGCAGCGAAGGCGTATGTATCCGGATCCCTGATGGAGAATCTATTGATGCGGAGGAGTAGTTTCCGTCATACTCGGATGTACGAGCTGCATGCATTGACGTCGGGGAAGCTGACCGTGAGCTGACCTCGCTGCTCGGTGCCGAGAATTCGGTCAAACTTGCTACGGTCGCCGTTGGCGTCGTCATCGCACTACGTGTACCATCCCTAGTGTATTTACGTCCAATCCATTTCGCTTTTGTATCCGACGTATCAGTCCCTACCGCGATCACTTTATCATCTGTCTCCTCTGATGTATCCAAGTTGGATTTGATGTCAAATATCACATCCGCGCCTTCTGGCATAAAACGAACTTCCACAGGTAACTCACTAACATTATTGAGTATAATCTGTTGTTTTGTCCATTGTCCAGATATACAATCTCCAAAATCGATCACGTTGCCGCTGCTCACTACCAATGATTCTTTGTGTGTAATCGATCGGACAGTAGCGTGAATCTTCGTTTGTACAACGTTTCGAGCGTCATTGGCATTTTCGACTTGTAGATCGTAATTAAATTCTCCCACTTCCTTTGGCATAAACGTCAGCCGAATGCGCCTATATGAATAGCCTGGTATTGGTCGATTATCAAGAATTTCATTCGTTTCTGGATCCGTGAACTGCACCCAATCTTCACGATTCAAGTTAGAAAGATCAACGGTATTAAGTAACCAGTATAGATCAATCTGAGATTTGTTTTGAATTGTGAAGTCTTTGTGATATATCTCTCCAAGGACACAGTCGTCGAAATTCAATCCGGTCTCCGCAACGTTTGTCCATAAAACGGATTGACACACGCTTGCTCGGAATTTTACGGATAGCTGATAGTCTGCTAGTGTGGATGTAACAAGTCCATCGTGGTGATTATCTATTTTTGCCTTTGATTCGTCTTTACGGCCTGCATACCCGAAAAAGAACAAGCTACCGGTTACATTCTGGTTGGAGTAAGTATCACCCTCCGTATCGTGTACAGCAAAGCTTGCATCTCCATTGTTTCCGTCTACATCTTCATCTCGGTCGTCTTCACGTACATAATTCCGTTCAGGTAAAAAGGCAAGGATAAATGGGCGAACTTGGTATGGTTCAAGTTCAATCTGATCAATGTGATTAACGTAGTTGAAAAGCTGATTAAAATGATAATCGTCTGACAGCTCCGCCCGAGACCAAGCGACAGTGTTTGTAGATACATCATGGAGATCGTCTTCTGACAGATCAGCGACATTTTCGTTCTTTAGCTGAAAGGCTATCTGGTTGCGCAAATTGGATCGCATTTTCACTAGAATGTGCTGATCCGATAAATTACGGATTTTAAGACGTCGTAATGCATGTAGACCATTCCGATACACACTGTCCAGTGTTATTCTTCCGTGAACGTTCGCCAGTTCAAACAGGGGTGTGCTGGTATGCTTAGCACCATTCTGCGCTGAGTCGCCTGTAGAATCATGTTGGGTGGTGGTCGACGATTGGACATCGTAGCTGAACATGACTGGCAAAGCCAAAAAAATACAGGCAGTGAGTAAATGGCGTGAGCCCTATACTTGTAAATCGAAGAATATTACGTTTGAGGGATTCTGCGAGAGGACGAAGCGCTAACTTTGAAACCTCGGCCACCGGGAGGCAGATGAAAAGGTGTGTATGTTTTTGAACGTCCGCTCTATTCCCCGACGTCACGTCATTTACGGCCCAGGCAGCTAGGATCCGGCTATTCGCACCAGTTATCCGCGGGAATTACTACGGACACTCCAACGGGACACTCCAATAACCCCCAAATTCTGGACGGACAGTAAAATAGAAGTATCACTAGTTGCCATACTCAGGTGCAGTGTAGTACAGAAACAGCGAAGTCTCTCACAATGGAGTGTCCCGTGGTGGAGCGCCCTGCAGCAGAGCCAGATACACTACAGTACGCACTCTATATAAGGATATTTGATAAATTTGAGAGGCAGTATCTTACAAGGCGGATGTCCAGAAGTTTTGTACATATGGAATCGTTTTCCAAACCGAAAAATGACGAATAAATCTGCAATACCTGAGCGACCGCCAACGTTTTAAAAAAATGTGATTAATTGAAATGATCGCTACTGTACGATAGTACAAGGGTTTTAAAGAGAATACGCTCGTTTTATTTGGAAAAGATATGACGTCTGATGCGCGAACGCGTAGCATTCGCTCAACTTTTGGACATTCCGAGAGATACGATCATCCTCCCAAGTTCTACTAACAAGTATTCTCGAGAAAATAATAAACTCTCTGTCTACCCAGAATATTACTATATCAAGTATCTACTGCAGCATATCTGAAGAAATTGTTGGAACCCGGCAACAAAAACTCTGCTGCAGGACACTTCGCTATGTGGCACTGCACTATGGGACACTCCATTGTAACCGAATTAAGCGTTAGATACTACACTCCATTCTTTTTGGAATGATTTTGGGGCCTGCGGTGTCCCGTTGGAGTGTCCCTAGCAATTCCCTATAATTTCATCCTGTCAACTGGAGTATGGAAAAATGAAGCGCAGAGGACTTGAGGCGATGCAAACGTCCAGCGATCTATTGTACAAGATAAGTGATGCTGAGGGCGACAATACTTGCTTACATGGTGATGGACAGGGAGCTACACCACAGCCGGGACAGTTCGAGACAGAAGTCATGCAGGCTAAACGATAGACAAAAAGACATGAATAATCATGTATGTATATAAATTGACATCGTTACCAGGGAGGTTACTGAGAACAGAGCCAAAGAAAAAAAAAGGAATTCGTACATTCGTTTAAGTATGGACTATTTTGGGTGGAACCTGTCCTTATCGTAAGACGCTTCCACTGCTTCCGACGGGTACTGGGAAATCCATCACTGAAGGATCTCAATGCAAGAGCGGATTCCCGTTTCAACGAGACATTTTCTTTTTGAAATGTGCTTGTCACAATAGAATCCAGATCTCCTGTGGAGTCATGGAGTATCAACGTTCACAGATAAATTTGCGATCGAAGGAGAACAATTTTTACTAATAGAAGGTCTATCTGAACCTGATGTACTTTGGCCATATGAATATTATATTTGATATTTTTGATTCTTCGTGTCGTAAATGCTTTCTCGAGATTCACAGGTCGAAATAATTACGGCGAAATTTCCATACCCTCCAAACAGCGCTTAGCTTCTTTAAAAAGGAAGCTTGTGGACTGAGTAATACTCAAACCGATTAACAGAGCAGCAGATAGCTTTCAAAGCTATCTATTTGCGTAAGTTTCCTAATTCTCTCACTTTGGCTACAGATCATACTTACGCCGTGTTCTGTCTTTTTTCTCCGTATCGCGTTACATTACTCGCGGTTACAAAAACGCTCTTTAATAGCATTGTGAAAGATAGTGGTAAACCACGTTTTAGGCAGCTATTTACTGTTTATTCTCTCTTTCATATAGGTCGGTAAGCTTGACTAGTAACTATTGCGATTCCCCCGCTCCGAATTCCTCCTCCACCTCTTTGTTTACATGTTGACACGCCCTTCGCCTCACTTCTACCTATGTTCTCCATAGACACCCGTGTCCAATGGTACTACTTCTCCCGCATAAGACTTACCGGTCTAAGACGGACGATGTATCAATTCCTTACCGATTCTTGTTGTTCGTCTTCTTGTTCCTCTTCTTACCCATCCTCTTCCTACCCATCCTCTTCTTAACCATCCTCTTCTTACACACCCTCTTCTTAACCGTCTTGTTCTTAACTTTCCTTTCTTATACACCCTCTCCTTACACACGGTAAATCGCAACCCGACAGGTTCGACGCCTTCGCTGAAGAGAACTCAGATCCTCATGAGACTCGATGCTCCTCCACTAAAACCCCTCTCCCGTTTGTGCTTGTCATTCCATCCGCCGGCATCATCCCATCGCCGTGACATGGAGATGCATTCGCCGATGCATGGGTTGATCGTTTGCGAGATCAACCTACCTCCGGGATCCGACCCTCCAAGGAGAGAGAGGATCGTACACCAGCTGAACCAGATGGACGCATCCAGCCCTGACAGACAAATGCTGTCAGGAACCGTGCCCGCCAGTTCCCGCCCCCGGAACCGACGAATACATCGACTTTAGATATTACTCTCTGGTGTCATGTAAACCAGTCGAACGAATGTTCTAACAAAAAGCGCATGTCGGCTATCAAACCGGAGTGACAGCTATACGGACAGATTGAGTACCAGGAATCAGCCGAACCCGTAGATCAGATCCACAGGACAATGCGTTAACTGACCTCTGAGGCTGAGGCACAGCTAAAAGGGAGGTACTTTAAAGAATCATCTCTGGGAACCTTCCATCCCCACAAGACCAAAGTCCTGAGACGTGCGCAGGCTAACTCAATGAAGAGAACTCAATGGAGAAAGCTGGTCAGGCGAATACCCCAAGAACAGTTACTCCGGACTGACTGTCCTCAGAACGCACGCTGCCACGTAGTTTAAGGATATCTCCCTGGGAACATGGCCGGCCCGCGCGTGTTGGCCAACTCCATAAAGGTGAAAACCAGTCAGCTGAAGCTCCAATCCGGAAAAAAAAACCCGGGAAGCCGATACCCGACCCAAAGGAGCCTGATCAATCCAATGGACACGCGAAATCACATAATCATAATCGCCAAAGGATTGTGAAGTTTCATCCCGGGACAGGAATCCGCTAATCCTAAGACGAT
>JNDT01001980.1:0-29140 GCA_000697055.1 Saksenaea vasiformis B4078 | reverse complement strand
AATGAAGAGAACTCAATGGAGAAAGCCGGTCAGGCGAATACCCCAAGAACAGTTACTCCGGACTGACTGTCCTCAGAACGCACGCTGCCACGTAGTTTAAGGATATCTCCCTGGGAACATGGCCGGCCCGCGCGTGTTGGCCAACTCCATAAAGGTGAAAACCAGTCAGCTGAAGCTCCAATCCGGAAAAAAAAACCCGGGAAGCCGATACCCGACCCAAAGGAGCCTGATCAATCCAATGGACACGCGAAATCCCATAATCATAATCGCCAAAGGATTGTGAAGTTTCATCCCGGGACAGGAATCCGCTAATTCTAAGACGATGCGCCAGATAACCTCTCTCGAAGTTACCTACTGACCAGCTCCTCCTCCTCAGAAACCAGTTCAGCCAAAAGGACCAAGGTCCTAAAGGGCGACTTTGGAAATTCGGCACGGTGACGCATAACTTACTGGATGACGACCAATGGAGGACTGGCAGCATATAGATGGTGTAAAGCCACGGCCATGGGTTTGCATAGTCCCGAGTATCTACAAAAAAAAAGCATGAACAAAGCACAGCGAGTTGTTATCTACTCGCCGTACCATGATCGAGAGCGTATACAAGTGGTTAATAAAAGAGAAAAAAATGGCATTAAACACAAGAAACATACCTTGAAAAGGAAGACCGATCGTGGAGACTCAGTAGACTATGCAAATTCTGACGCCAGAAGCGAAGCGGAAGGAAAGAGATGGATGGATGGTACCTGCCTCGGAGTCGTAAACTATAATAGTTGAGTTACACCGTGTGAAACAAACAGAACAAAAACGTACCTAATTTGATTCGGCATTTGCGGTTTGCATAACACCGACGCGATCGTGAAATGATTGCAATGTGTAATTAACATGTCAATGAATGGAAAGGATCAATCCAATGTTTACTTACTTCGACCAAGGTGGAATGTTCAGGGCCCGACCAGTAAGTGGAGACTGTTCGCTTGAGAGTGAATGCGAAATCCGAAATGGAAGTTAATGAGAAAAGAATAAATGATCGATCGATTCATAAAGCGTACCTTGTTCAAGTAAACAGAAACGCGTTAAAGACACGAGATACGCGTGTTTACGGGAACTAAGCAACATGTAAAAAACGATTTCTTTTGGAAGATGACTTACCGGGTTGCTGCGCCGCAGCAAGTGAATGAGGAAAGCAGTAATAAAGAGAAAAGAAGAAGAAGGAGATAAAAGATAAAGTTAAAAGAAAGAATAAGAAGGAAAACAATAAGAAATAAAAAAAGAGAGAAGAAGAGAAGTATAAAAGAAAAGCTCTTTTGTCGGCATCATCAGCAAAGAGTAGCCAGCTCTTTGCACCGTCTTGTATGTCTGGCCAGGACAACAAGAACGCATGATGATGATGTTGGCCTCCAACACTGAGCACAACAAGAAGTATAAAAAGGAAAACTTACCAAAAGAAGATATAAACGAAAGAGGAAAAAACATAAAAAGGAAAAAAAAACGCCTTTTTAAAGGCCTCTTGAGAAATCAACCCCAGCGCGCTATGTCACTCCCCCAAAGATAATGCAGTGTTTCTGAGGAAAGAAAAAAAAGGTGGGTGTATTGAAGTGATCTCTCATTTCAAATGTTTGTTGCAAAGGGCATTAACGCATTCAAATATTTCGTTCGGTCATTCGGTTGAATGCCACGGAATCGCCATTATAAAAACAGCCTAATGTAACGGCGATTACATTGCGCTTTCCCGGTGTTTATTCACAGTACATTTTTCCTACCGCAAGTAGCTTAACCTCTCTTCAGTATTATTTTACTGCCAGTATTAATGATAATTACATAAGTGTGCCGTTACAACGTCAAGTGTTGCTTCTCATTACAAAATATACTTGCTAGTTTGAAATGGCCTAGATATATATAGCATAAAAAACGGCCTGGAAAGGTAATTATGATTGCTATCGTTCCTTTTTCTTTAAGTGTCTGTAACTCTCGAATTTTGTGTGTAGAATTAAACTATTTGTGCGTCCCGCTCTTCACTTTCTGCCGTAAATCTACGACATTGTGCGCATTTCTGCTAGACGATAGAAACGCGTACTCGAAGCCAATCGAGAAGTTGAAATGAATCACGAAGATTTCCGTTATCACCTCTCTATCAAGCCTGATATTTTAAGGCTAAGGACATTGTACCTAAATAACTTTGTTAGCCCATAATTGTTCGTGCCTACCGTGTTTCTGGTGTTATCTTTTTAAGCGACGTTAATTTGGAAGTTCATATTGTCTTCATCCTTCGATCGTAGCTTTCCTTTTTTTTCTATTGCGCTACTGCTACGAATGTTGAAGAAAATACTCGAATCATGATCGTCAGCTCCTTCGACGTATCTTGGCAGCTTTTGGGTACGCCACCATACGATATTTAGGATTAGGTTGCACTAGCCGAGAAACTATGTTTATTGCGGCTTGCTCCGCGATGATCGCATCCAATTGCAGAAGCACTACTCCGATATGATCTACGAGCAATTTGAATTGGATCGTATAAGGCTATTTCGGAAGCGTCACAGTAGCCGTTTGGTTAAGGAATACTGTCGGTCAGGAAATTTTCATTTTTATATTCTGAAGCAGTATATATCGAAGCAAAAGTAAAAGGTAAAGAAAAGGGCAACATTTACTTTTATAAATGAACCATCTGAAACGTGATCTCAACCTCATTGAACCCTGCACACACTGCCTATCCAAGACAGTGGCATTCAGTATAAAATCGCTGTGTATCCTTTGAGTTTATGCATTGTTAAAGCTGAATGAAAATGATACGAAGTACGCGCGAATATGTCTTCTGCGAGCTCAAAGTTTCCAATCTGCTCTAAAGAAAATTGAATATACGGTCGTTAATACATCAATTTTTCGTCAGAAGATGAACCAACTTACATGATCTTGGTCGCTCCAGTTAACGCAAAACTGATTCGAACAGCATAAAAAATAATTCTTGGTTACACTATAGGAAGAAAATCTCCATAAGATCTCCATAAAGTCTCCAAATAATCTCCATCATATCTAGAAAAATCCAACAAGTTGACGAAGGGGAGGCGGAAGATGTGGTACTAGCTATCCGAGCCGCGCTTTATTGGACTATAAAAAATTTTTTGTTCCAACTCTAACACATCATATCTTTCTAAGCTAAAGTGAGTGCGAAAGGAAATTTTTTCGGATGTGGGAGGGTCACCCCAGGAAACGACGGTACCATGGGGAATGGGCGGGTAGTACCACATCTTCCGCCTCCCCTTCGTCAACTTGTTGGTTGTGGGTCGTTCCTAGCACAACCTCAGTTGACTCCGGGTCGGCCTCCGATGTGGTACTGTTCTCCGTAGTCGAAAAAATTGATCGGACGATATGGGTTCCTCGGGCTTCTTGAGCCGTAGGCTTGTAATAGTAGCGTTCGAAAGTATCAGCATTCAAGCTCCAGTTTCCATGTTTCTTGACGTTAAGTATCGAGTTGCCATTGTTACTTTCCATACTTAGACCACGATGTGCGGCTTAGAAAGATATGATGTATTAGAGTTGGAACAAAAAAATTTTTATAGACCAATAAAGCGCGGCTCGGAGAGCTAGTACCACATCGGAGGCCGACCCGGAGTCAACTGAGGTTGCTAGGAACGACCCACAACTTTGATTTTGTTTGTTTTGTAAGATTTTTGCAAGATTTACCGAAGTTTTTGTTAAGATTTTTCCAAGATTCTGCAATAATTAGGGTTTTTTCCCGTAGTGGGAGGGGGAGGAGGAGGAACTTCGCCTTTTGCGCGGCGGAGGTTATTTCTTGCGCGTATTGTCATGTTGTACGAGTTCATATCGCGGATGATGGTAGTAAATGTAAGTAAAAGTTTTGCAAATTTATATAGCTAATGTTAAAGTTTTGATGAAGATACTGTTTTTGCTCTGAAAGCAGATGTGCAGCATTATCTCCAGTTTATGCGAGATGCATCCACGAATGATAGCCAGTGTAGTCAGGAGACAGTGAAGCTGAAGACAATGAATAGTATGTATACGAGCGAAATCATGAGTAATAGTAGCCTCAAACAAAAATTTAATTGCATACCGGGCACAGTGATATAAAAGACTGCGACATCAGAGTCAGGTGGATATCGATGTTTGACCTTTTTCAGATTATAGAAAGAGTTTTTACATCAATAGTCCTTATTCCGATTACTGACCATACGATACCTACAAAGAAAATTATCCAATCTTTTTCCAAAAATTTTTTTTTTTCATTTTTCGATTACAGCTCTCTACGTTGTATACCTCTTCTCCTTATCATATGTACAATGCATGTGGGTGCTGTTCAATAGTTTGTAATGTCTCTATGAATTGTTTGGATAAAATACGACAATTGCGTAAGGAAAGAGCTTCCATTTGAGTCTTCAAGGAAACTATCTTTTGACCGCCTGTTATCTTTTAGAAGCTGCAGTAGAAAATCACGTTTCATAAAGAATAGAAGCAATCTGCAGAAATTTTGTAAATACAGAATTATCTTTAGATCTAGAAGACAAATAAATATGCGACGTCCGGGTATCCTGTGCCTTGAACAAACAAACAAAATGGTTTAGTCTATGTTTTCTACATGATGCCATAACCTAGAAATATGCACGCTCATATCTCAAATATCCATATGTGCTTTAGTGTACGGGACGATTCGTTTCTCACATGACAGATATTTCATTGTATCTCTCTTCCGTCATCCTTCAGTAAATTTCTGTACAAAGACAGCGCGCGCTGTTTACAATTTTGGCGGTTAAATTATAGTATGTCTGCATATGACTACACTTCATATTAACTTCACGCGCTATTTTTCGAGAGTATCAGAAATAGATTGATATATTTTTCATATGCGTGGATATTTATCATGTTTGAGTGTCTTATATCATATGGATGTTCCAAACCAGCAATATTGGCACCATTCTACTGAATTCGATTATTGAAAGAGATCTCAGTAGCAATAAATATTATTCTCATACAAGAATAAAAGATCTACAATCGGGCCTCATAGGCTTTACTTTTTTACAAGACTCAATACCTAAGTTTATAGTGCATCATTTTAGCGAAGGTAGTTCACGTTGATCAGTACATATGAGTTTTAAAGCGGATATTAGGATCAAAGTACTCCAGAATCCAAAACATATGCAAACTAGACTTTGTTTCAGCTCAGTCCGACTCGTTCTAGAATTACTAGCATTATAGTAACTTGCGCATGTCAAAGGCGTATGGACTGGCACATGCCATATTCCTTGCATCCAGAACAAAAAATTATCTATCCATCACAGGCGGTAATTTACTGGGAAGTTTCTGTTTAATAATAGCAATCAGCGTCCTCACGGTTGGAGTGAATCTTACAATGAACAATGAAATTGCTTGTGCATAAAGTTTATAGCAAGAAACCATTCCAAAATCGGTAAATGCGATATTGTTTCTCAAAACAAGATGGTGGACGGAGACCTATATATCTGTGAAATTTTTGAATTCTAAACCGATTACTATCGTTCGATCGTTCGATTGGAAACGTTATCCTTGAAAAAGAACACAACAGAGAAAACCGTTGGTAGATGTAAATGTTTGTAAACCTTAAGTACTCTGTGTAATCAGGCTTTTCTTCATGCTATGCATACGGCGATCGCCCTATTTAGACTAATACATAGTATGCTGGTGTCTGTTTTCGGTAACCTTGTCAATACAGATGGTTGAAAATAGACGAGAAGAATTAATGGGGAATTGATCTAAATCATATGTGACATTATGTCATGAAGATTTCCTTTCAAAGCGTACTACACGCCGCAGCATAAGCCCTGCTTGGGCTGCGCTATGTATACAGATGTGTCCTATTTCGCAAAGTTACAGCGTGGTATTATCATTGCAATAAGTAACATTGAAAGTAGTAGATTCCAACTGTTTCCGAGCTTTCATGCTTTAACTTTCTTTAGCTGTTTAAGTCTGTGATCAAGGTATACCTTCCAAATAGCGTTTCTTCTTGCTTCAGTCCTTAATACCTAGTAAATGCTGCAGTTAGCATGAGAAATCTGCACGAATTGAATTTATTATTGTATTGAGAAAAATTGAGCAACACTATGATCAGCTGTTGGAGAATCAGAAATGTTAGCAATTTCTGCATGACTTGATCTTCCGTGCAGCATGAGACCATTTCGGAAAAGAAGAAGCTTATTCGATCCTGCACGATGATCAACTCTATATATCTGAAACAACAGCCTCTAAGTTATGGAGTGTAAATGCTTTATCCTAGCAAATATGTAAGCGTTTATTTTCTTGTAAACTTCCACCAACTGTCCATTATCTTTATGCAATCTTCTGGAAATGTACTTTTCTTTTTTTCATCTTGGATCTCTTTTAACAAAGCAAATATATCAGTATAAATAAGTATTGATAGAGGCGACCTGCATGCCTTTGTGTAACTTCATCATGTCCTGGTCCAAAACAAAGTTTTCTTCTGGCTTACTCGATGTACCTAGCGGGTTGGGAGGGATAATCCAAAATTTATATAAGAACGTGACTCAATCGCTAAAAGCACAGTAAAGCACTCATTCTTCTTCTATTCCTCTTACTATACAAGTAAACCAGTGGACAAAGTCCTTCTCCAAATTGTCAGAGGGATTTCTTCCTCTGTTTTTTCGCTGAATGCCTCCAAAAAAGTTGCAAAAAGGGTAAGCTTGTAATATCAAACGTACAACACTTGATAATTGTTAATGTACTTAATAGCAAAGGGAAGGCTGTTGCTACCAAGAAATCTCCAACTCCAGTAGACTCGTTAAGTCGGAACAGTATCATTTCACAGTCTTCTAATACGCTCGCTTTTTTGTCTAGTGGGTCTGATGATGATTCACAACTACAATTAGCCGTCCAGCTTAGCCGTCAGAGTCACATGCTATCATCCACCGTTGCTGGCCCTTCCTCTGCTGCTGCTCCTTCATCATCCGCTAGCGATCATGATTACTCAGGGATGTCTAACTTGCAAATAATCTTACACAAGAAACGCAAGAAGAAGGAAAAACTTGACGAACTTGAACGTAAAAGACAGGAACGCGAACAGCAGATACAGCAAGGTAAAGCGCAAACTACCATAATTTATTAGACTAATTTATTTACTTCGTATTAGCAATCTGCAAACGCTGTGGAAGGGCAGGCCATCGCGATGCACGAAGTAGGAGTTGCCCATTTAATAAAAGGTTCAATCCTAATGCGCAGGAAGGTAACTACGCCATACATAAGTTCGAAGATAAGTTATTTATTTTGGATCCTATAGACAATACTGTTGCTGGGAGCTCTCTTTCCACCCGTAAACGAAAATTATCACAAGTCGAAAAGGATATTTCGAAACAAGCGAGACAAAGGGGGAAGCGTCGGAAAACAGCAGCAATCCAGAACGTAGCGTCAAATCGATGCAGCAGCTGCCTGGAGAAGGGAATTTATCAACAGCAAGTACCACATGGTTCACGAAGAAGTAGGCACTGTCCCGATCACACCGAAACATTAAATGAACGACTCAAACGTTTACTGGGAGAAAAGCATCGCCGCTTTGTTCGCAAAATCGGATTAGATACGATATTGCGTTTGACAGAGCATCAAAAGGACCAATTTATCCAGCATGTCAGTAACCTTGTCGATTTCCACCGCGAGGTGGCGATCAAGTCACAGTGCTTTGCAATGTATTACATTCTACAGTTACTTGACAACGACCAAGAGGTGCCACCAATACTGTTCTCTCAGTACTTTTTCTATGTATGTATGCAGCTTGTCTTGGGAAGAGACATCACCAACAGCAACCGGAAGTTACCCAGAGAAGTCAGGACCGAATCTTTCACTGCATTTGTTCAACAATTTCCTCATTCCCTTGTAACGAGACAGTACCAATATTCCCATGCGTTAACGTCGTTAGCCGTACAGTCAGCTACTATTTTCACAAACTCCGTTACCGAAACGTTCGAATCTCGCGCAATCAAATACTTTCATTTTAGGCTGAGAGACCTTGTAGAGGTATGTAGATATATTGTCATTACCGTTATGATTGACTCATGCTTGTATGTAGGATATAACAAAGAAAGACGCCACTGCACTGGCTGGATATATCTACGACTATTGTGCAGGTGTTACGGTCCCTGAGTGGCCGGAGGCTGTTCAGCATTCTGAAGACCTGCAGATTGCAGTAGAAGAAATAATTGTCAGTTTCGACTCTGTGCCCCGACCAATCAATCTGGAAAATATATCTGCGCAGCCAGGAATATACCTTTGTAGTCTATATGACATGCTACAAGAATTAGAGGCGTATAACACGCAGCAAACGGAGCTTGCAGAAGAGATCCAGACGGTTGCAACTCGAAGCTGGGCATTTGCTTTGATTCGGTCCATTGAAGAATTCGATGTACTTGGTCGTCGATATCGATCACGATTAGTGACAAAAATTGTGGAAGCTGTCAATTCATCTCAACCGACTCATCTCAACGCTGAGCGTTTATCATTCGAATCTCTTGAATAGATACAGCATACTATTGATAGCACTCGAGCTCAGATCAGCAATTCAATCCGATACCATCGTCAGATTGAGCAGTCCGGTTCGAGCAACATCGCTCGTGAGAACTGTTTTCGCCCTGAATCATTTACATTTGTCCAACAACAGAGGTTTTCTCTTTGGTGCCACAGTACGGTTTCAAGCGTCAATATGCCAGTATCGATATCCAAACCCTTCGACAATTGCTTCGTCAAAGTGGCGTTCAGTTACTACATAGTGGGGCTCGCCAACAGACACAAGAGCAACATAAGCAAGATACACGACAATTCGCAGCAGTCTTTGACTTCAACAAAATTCGATGCAGAAGGTAGTTAATATCTGGACCAAGATCATTTACTAATAAGCTCTTTAGTCTCTTAGAGGACCTTGATTTGGATGAACTTCGAGAATTGTTCACAAACCTCGTAAGAACAGACGGCTATGCAATCGACTTTATATTTGCTCGCAGAACAACAGAGGAACAAGACTTACCAGATCTAGACGCCACAGACTTTGATGAATGGGAGCTTAATAACGTATTCGACTTATGGGGAGCTGACCCGGGGATGACGGAGATTTATGTAGCCAGTAATGGTCATAGAACGGAACCTCATGAAATTCGAAAGATGTCCACAGCAGAGTTTTATGTCATGGCTGGGTACAAGAAGACGAATGCGAATATCCTGCGAATGAAGCTCGAAACCGAAATACTTGCAGTAGAACAGGAGATCACAACGCGGAAGACAGCAAACCCAGAGACAATGGCAACGTACCTCGAATCACTATTGCCAAATCTGGAGCAGCTATTTGATTTCTATGATGAAAGGCTTGCAAGTCTCCGATTCTTGAACTATATTGGCAAGCAGCGGGCTGATGTCAACGCCAGCAGAAACATACACAAGCTTGCAACATGCTCTTCACTTGGTCAAGGCCGACCATCAGTGTTTCAACGCTGATCATATCTCGCTGTAACAAAAACAGTAGATGCTTACAGGTAAGCCATTTTTTTTTTCATCGAGTAGCTCCTCTGCTTCAATGTAATCTTATGTTTCGATCGGAAAAGTGTGAACATATTAAAGTAATCAGGGTGTTGACTACCTTTCACACTCTCATAGCGTGCTAAACAAATTCTTCAGAGACCATTCATCCAATATGTCGCACGGATGATATGTGCTTCGTGACCTTTGACAGCTATCAATCGTAGCCACCTGTAGCCCATTTCTTGTCTTACCGTACAGCATGGAAATTTTGTAAAGATCAATATGAGATTGATATCAATCTTTTGATTAGATAATCGTAGCTGACATACTGATATCGTTCTCGTAATTTGAAAAGGGTCGACCCATTGATCTTGTGGTTTTCCTTCTGCAGCATTTCTCGAAGCTACCGGGTGCGTCTGATTCCCACGAATACTCACCTCTGTTCAAGAACTATCCTTTCGATTCCTTTTTCAATAACATTTAGCTCCAACGCTAAGCGCGTTGAAGGTGTGGTATACTCGTTGTATCCGTACCCACGTTTTTCAATAGCGCTTTTCTGATATTTGCCAGTATCGTCTGACCTGTCAGATCTCTGTTTTAGGTTGCCTACATGTGCGAAAGATGCTCTGATTCTTTTGTAAGCGGCTCCGTACAGCAGTGTTCTTTAGAAAAGAAAAAGTGTGCAACAACATGACGGATGGAGGCGTTGACATCTGAAAGTCGAGTGGCATTGATTAGATCTCCGATCCAACATAAGCGTACGTCGCTGTTTTCGAGCTTGGTTTTGCTTGTTTGCGCCATGCCAGTTCCCATTCGTACCATCTCCACAGCTGCTGCAGGGCTTGGGCTTTCTGGCATTGGTTACTACTACTATCAAAAAAAGCTGGAGACTGTACCGGCTGTTCCGCTGCCGGAACCGCCTAAATTCTACGATTCTCGTCCATTCCAGCTGTTGACACCTACGGATATCGACAGCCGATTGCGTTCAGGACAAAGCGCGAACAGGTTAAACCACAAGTACGTAAAGGCTATCTATACTAGCCAACTTCCCTCCAATCAGCCGGTGGAGGATAACTATAGCATCAACACGTTTGCAGGAAAATTGATTGCTGGCGTTTACGACGGTAGGCAGGAAACAAAAAGCGTTCGATAGTGCTAAAAATTATCGCAGGTCATATTGGTCCTCATTGCTCCAGAATGATCAAGACCCAGCTTCCTATCTACGTGGCTAGAGAGTTGCAGACAACAGAGCCAGCGAGCCCATCAGCGGTCGAAGACGCGATTTCCAAGGCGTTTGTCGATTTGGATGACGATATCCAGCAGCGTTTCTATGACTTGTTCCCAAAAAATTTGAATCGTGTGACGGAGCAAGATATCAGAGCTGCTATCCACCATCATCCAAACCCTGCTGCTGCCGATATGTACATCAAAGAAGCGATCAACGGTTCATGTGCTTGCATGGTCTATTTGGATGGCGATGATCTCTATGCAGCCAACACAGGTGACTCGCGTGTCGTAGGTAAGATTTGCAAAGGAAGCTAGGCATGGACACATCTTTTTCTTTCTAGTTGTCCGCCAAGAAGAGGATGGAACATGGTCCGGTCGTCGTTTGGTCGAAGAACAATCACCAGCCAATCCGGAATGGCGTGCTCATATGATTGCAAGCCATCCCCCTGAGGAAGCAGAAGCTATCGTAAAACGTAATCGCATCTTTGGTCTGATTGCTGTGGGTGGTTGTAAGTTTTTTCGGTTTTACAAAGAGGAGGCGTTCATACTTTTTTTTTGTATAGCTTTTGGTGACATTATGTACAAGGTCCCTACGCAGTACCAAATGAAAGTACTTCCCTTCATTCCGTATGAAATTTATAGTACATTTGCACGCTATCATCATCGCATTGTGGTCAACTACCGCACCCCTCCGTATCTCTCATCGAAACCTTTGGTGTCACACCACAAGTTACACAAGGGCGATCGTTACATTATTCTTGGTACAGACGGTTTGTGGGATGAATTGAGCTGGGACAATGTCCGTAGCACCAATGGCGACCAGGTTGCTGCAGAGCTGATTGAAAAGTGGAAGTCCGGTAAAGAGAAAAATGCAGCGACCCACATGGTTCGCGAGGCTTTGTTGTTTGAGGCTGTCTACAAGAATGTGGGTGAGCGCGTTCCTGTCTCAGACGAGACACTGGAATTATCAAAGCGATTGACGAGACAGCCTTCGAGACGTTATCGAGACGATATCACAGTGACGGTGATTGAACTTGGAGAGGGTGGAGAGAAGGTTTCCTTGGAAGAGGTTGGACCTGTGACAGAGCCGACAGAAGTAGCCATAGATACCCCTCGACTGGCCACACCGAAAAAGAGTTCCTGGTTTTCAGGATGGTTTACAGGCGGAAGAGTCTACAAACTGTAGATTCAGTCTATCATTGGAGATTTGCTCGCAGGCCTCGATGGCTAAATAGCACCTATTAAAGTACTTTGAAGCTACTTTGCTATTTCCTATTACGCTTGTTATGTTTTAAAGTAACCTGTTAGAGTTCAAATAAATAACTGTAGTCCTACGATTTTTCTGTGTAAAGATCTTCAAAGGAAAGAGAAGTACAGAAAGATGGTATGTAAAGCATCTATGCGTATGGCGCAGTGTGGTCGACGAGCGACAGAGATCGAAGATGTACTTCATAGGGTCGAAATAGAGTAAGTGAGTCGAGAAAACTTCGCTTTCTGCTTATTTATCCAGATTTCTGTCATCAGCAAGGCGCAGCTGCCGAGGAATTCTTCGTGTTTCTGCTCTCACGGTAATGGTACAACTCGCAACGTGATGTTCGATGTCGTCCTATGCAAGTTCACTACAGTTACCGATGCAGTTCATTATAGAGAATCTACCACCTTGTTGACAAATTTCCCATATAGGTTCGACAGGTAAATTGAAGTGGACAATACTGCTTTGAAGCAGGTAATCTTCGATCATGGAAAGTCAAACGGGCAGCTCCTGTCCTTTTTCCGGGAAGAAATCGCTGGAAGGCATTTTATACAAAGAATACTGTTCTACATTTTCTTGTAACATATATATATTGCGTCCGTCAATAAATATGGATATGCTGTACGGATTGTCAAATCGTCTGCCTAGGAAACAGTTCCAGTAACCATGCGGTGTTGAAGCCGTTACTTGCACGGCACCGCCAACAGCAACATCTTTTGTCTCAAGCAATCAGGTGTGGTTCTTATGCTCTTTATTTCCTGCTGTACTGCTCTAGCGAACTACGAAGATTGGCTAGCATATCGGCATTTCCCTGATCCGCCGATCTTTTCTATTATTTGCCTGCTTCGGAATAGTCGATGTCGACCTCGATGTCATACCCTTTGATGCACATATATCCAAGATTGCTTTGTCCCAGCTCATTTCCTTGATCCCCTGCTTTTTGGTGCAATTCCGTCGCTTCGCAGTAGTTGATGGCGACACCATGTCCACGTTGATACATGTATTCAAGTTCGTTTTATGCTTTCGCATACCCTTGATCTGCCGCTTTTTTGTACAATTCAATTGCTTTGGAATAGTCGACATCGGCGCCACATCCGGTATCGTACATCCATCCAAGATTGTATTTCGCCCGCGCATTTCCTTGATCTGCAGCTCTTTTATATAGTTTAATCGCTTCGGAGTAGTCGACAGCGACACCATATCCATGATGATACATGTATCCAAGATTTTTCTGTGCCACTGGATTTTCTTGATCTGCCCTTTTTTGTACCATTCCATTGCTTTGCAATAGTCGACATCGACACCACATCCAGTATCGTACATCCATCCAAGCTTTTTTTGTGCCTCCGCATTTCCTTGATCCGCTGCTTTTTCGTACCATTCGATCGCTTTGGAATAGTCGACATCGACACCACATCCATTATCGTACATATCTCCAACATTATTTTGTGCCACTGAATTTCCTTGATAAGCCGCTTTCCTGTACCATTTCATTGTTTTAGAATAGTCGACGCTGAGACCATGTCCAAGCTGGTACATGTATCCAAGGGTTTTTTGTGCCCCCTCATTTCCTTGATCCGCCGCTTTTCTATAGTACTCAACTGCTTTGGCGTAATTCCGATCCACCTCTCGTCCATGTCTGTACATATCGCCAAGTTTGACGTAATTATCATCATTGACCTGCTTAACTGACGTGTGGCAGCATTCCAACGATCGTTCATGAAACTTATCCATGTCTTTCGCAAAACAAGGCATATCTCCATTTCTTTGTTCAGATCCGTTTTCGTGAGAGTCTGTACCGCAGTCATGTTCTTGATGGGAACTATCCTCATCAACGTCATTATGGGCTTCCGGGTTTACCGCATCTCCAATTCCCTGATCAACGTTCCTTTCTTCCACATCAGCATTGCAGACACCAGGTTCCTGTGCACTGCCGCTGTAGCTGTACATAGCTTCCGGTTCATTTCGCATAGCTCCATTTTCTTGATCAGTTGTTTTTTCACGTAAGGCATTGCTGCTCCCATTGGGCATGCTCGTACTGCCCTGGTTGCTGCATCTATCTGCAGCTTCGCTTTGCGTATCTTCCTTTTCACTGTGAGCTGCTCCTTCTTGCATTGCAACGTCTTCGTGATCCATGTATTTCAATCGAGATTCCTTGTTTTCCGTTTTCCGACACGTATCTTTTCTTCTCGGATGACGGCCTTTGGAAGATTTGATATGCATTGTATTCACTTCCTGTCCAAAATGGTCATCGGAAAACACCTTGTCGTACATTTCCTTCACTTGAGATCGTTCTTTGGCTTCTAGAATCTCGTATATAGGCTTCATATCCTTGAACTGGATAATCGAGGGCTCCAACCTGGTAGTCTCTTTCCAGATTTCTACCCCATCCACGAAAAATAACCCGGAATCACCACCTAGCATAAAGCTATCAGCAATTATAAGAGGTACACATGGCGCTTTATCTATCACTTTCCAATATCTATCATTTTTTATGGCTTTCGCGATACCTTCCGCCTCGACAGCGCTAGTATGATCTTCCTTGCGGCTCTGCTCTTCCGTTCTATTCCCACTCTGTATCTTTAAGTACTTTTGCTTACAAGCAAGAAGGCCGCCTAAAGTCAAGGGAATACCGATTAATGTTATTCATTAAGAGACTTAATACCAAGTAGGATTCTTGAAGGATAATAGTAACCAAATTTCATAAATGTCATCTGCAATGCTTCATACTTTTTCTTATTGGTTCCTTCCTTTAGAGCATCTTGCACAGCTTTCTTGGAAGCAGCTGTCGCTTTGAGGGATTTTGAGGGTATATGTACCTGTCATGGATTCGTTATCTCTGCTATTCATTAAACACCAAAACGTTTTCCTACCTCTCCCCAGGATATATATAAGAGATGGTGTACAGGTTGTATTATGTGGATTGGGAACTCGATTCTGTCTACGAGAACGGCAACAGATTTCAGCAGCGGCATCATATGCAAACGTTTTGGAACGAAGGGCATGAAGGTTGTCGTCGAGGAGTAATTCATTCATGAATCTATCCATGCGGATAGCTTTTGTACTTGTATATTCCACGAAGAACTCATCGCAAGGATATTCATGAATAAGCCTCAGCATACTCTCCTTTCCTTGTTCAAGCCCTATCGCAGAGTATTCAGCTGTACACCCGTCAGAATGGAGGCCGCGTGTGCACCGGTTGGCAACATCGTACGATAAAAACGAATCGATCTTTGGACGTGTTGGATGAGCATACATAAAACAAATTCATACACTCTATTACACCAATCGTTAATCTATATTCCACGTTGGAAGAGCCCATTAAACAGCAGAGAAAGAGTGCGGTAGTGTATCTTGCCATTTTATCAACCTGAACTCTCGGAAAGGCTCCGTTGGTGTTACACAACACTTATGCTAGGCCAATACACGCGCCATGTTTCAAGCGCCATATGACACATGTTTATTGTATGTAACGTGGGAAGTTAACCATTTGAGACGGTGGTATGTCCTTTATTCTATATATCCGACCCAGCTTATATATATATCTCTAGTGCCTCTTCTACAATAATTGCAATAGCAGCGACTAGCGGTGCATGTCTGACAAGGTACTATGTGATATAGTTTAGCTGTCATGTTTCTCTAGGATGATGGCAGAACTGGTTATTATTCCGATCTGACCACCATGACTGCATATTTGTGCATACTGGTCCTAATAGTGGCGGTAGAATAGCAATACAATGATCCCTATATAGTTATGCGTAGCAGTGTACCGTGGTTCCTTTCGTAGACTATATTACGATAGATTCTCCATATACCACACATGTACTTTGATTTACAAGTAAAGCTGGATGGTCTACAGCTTGTTAACAACCTTTTCCGCTGATCTACGTGATTTCTGCGTCCATTAGGAGCCGATGTTTTTTACTTAGTGAAAAGCAGCCCACCAAGAACCGGATTCCCACAGCGGTGGCCTATACTGTATATCCGTACATGGTGTAGCAAACAAGAGACTGTACAGCTAGAACTGAGTGGATAATAAGGTTTCGCTAGCAATGCCTAAAGGAAGAACGAATTACTACGCACAGTCTGCCTGAAACCATGTCACATAATTTAGAATAACTGTTAGATAGATAGCTTAGAATTCTCTAATGAAGTCTGATAGTATGCAAACACTAATGAGTCGTTGACTATCCGGGATCTGACCGTTTACGCTTAGATAGGTGAACGTGACGATATCTATAGGCGCGCGATGGGGGGGGTTAATTTATGAATACTCAGTTGATAGGCACTCATTTTATGGACGCTAGGTTCACAGATCCCCGTGATTTAGTTGTTATTTGTGTACGGTCAGACTTGCATTAAAATTTGGTAAGATGACTGCCTAGCTGCCGCCGAAAACATGATGATAGTTCTTCTGAAGGATGACCCTCAGTCTCACGTATTCTCATATTGCTGACATAAGCAAGCAACGCACATGAGGAGCAAGGCAATTCTTTATCAGTAGTCAGTAGTGCCCACGTTGATTAGCAAACTTTTCATAACTTCGATACAAGGCCTCATTGCGCTGAGTCCAAAGGCGGATTTCATGCAGTTTAGGATACTGTCCACTTCTTTATTCCGCAGCCAATCACAAGTATTTACTCTAAAGATACGGTCTATGGGGTTTCTGTGTTGCACATCTTTTCTCTTTTTCTGGGATAATTCGGACACTCACGTCAAGTTTTCCAGAACGTGCAAAAGTTGGGTGAATGTGCGTCTTTGCGCGTCACGCACGCATCATCTGTTTCAAAGACATTTTCCAAATAAAGCGCATCTCTTTTCTTTATAAACATTGTATTACGTATCATACAGCAGTAATCCTTTCAATCGACTGTATTTCTTAGAACACTAGGAGTTGTTCGGACAGTGTACATTAGTTCATCACCTTTCAAATCCGGAGACAATTTCGTGTTTACAAACCTTCTGAATACCCGCCAGAGAGTAAGCACTCTGCATGTTATACTTCGTAAAGTATGACAATATTTCTGTCAGCAAGCTCAAAGAAAGAGACAAGAACATGGGCGAGATCGATCTCTGCTATGAGATCGGTCCCTTCCAACGTCGCTTGTGGATAAAGTGTTTGCAGTCCTAAGCTCGAAGGCAAGTGAGCCGATCTTCTCAAGGGACACGATAACCAAGACTGATCGCACATCAGAAATGGACCGTGTGCAGAGGAATGCACAAGGTAAACGTCGAGACGATGTTGTTTGGGATCATGTGCACAATTTTTTTTCTTCGATCGAATGATTTACGAGCTTGCAACAGATCTAATCAATTTCATACGGACAACAGAAAGTATGTGCTTAATAGCCATTGATCATGCAGGTCTATCTACCAACCCATCAGATGTATTTGCTTTCGTAAAGTAAGTTAAAGAAAATTGATGAAGTTATTTACTAATGACACTTACGGGAAACACAGCAGCGTCAGAAAAATTGCAGTTGACAATTTTCCAAATCTCAATGAAATACTGCGATCGAATTGATATCATCGAAAATCCAGATCTCTTAAAGGATTTTGATTGCCGTAAAACTTGCATTAAACGTTCGATTGATGTTTAATTATAAACGCACATTGTAAAAAAAAAAATTTGGATTGCCTTGAATAGTCTTTGTAATGGATTAAAATATTTTCTTATTGTTTCTTCTCTTACTAATTCTTCAGCATCTAACTTCCTCTTTGGATATGGAAGTGTGCGTGAATATTACATATTCTTTCGTCATCTCATGTATTGGGAGCTAATTTTATCTTTACAAATCTCTTGGGCGGCCAACATACCATCCGTCGCATAAAAGCCTTGTGCACTCAGGTCAAAATGGTTTGACTATAATTGCAATGACGTTGTCAGCTTGGTTTATTTTTACCGGGAGGCGTCTCCGGTTCGAATAAGGTTGAAGCTGGCAAATAATAATGTCTTTGTGTCAGTCTAACTTGGCCTTCCCTTATGTATCTTTTACATGGAGACATCCATTTGCCGTGTCAGAAATAAGATTCATTGTGTCCCTGAGTTAAGGATGAGTGTTTGAAAGGAAGCAGCACGCAGTGTTCCTTTCTTCGACTGCAGTTTTCTCGAATTATCTTCTATCAGCGCATCTATATTTCAATCTTCTAAACCAGGATAAAAGATTGTCCCGCTGGAATTCCAGCGTGTTGTCTAGACCGACCATGTCTATCTTCTCGAGCACCATATTTTGGTGCGAATTGCAGTATATCAAGCGTTTCGCGACAAAACAGTCGTAGTCGTGAGGCTTCCATTTTCGCTGGAGGGCGACAACTACGTAGTGCATATCCTAGCCATAGGTACTTCGGAGAGCAAATTGTCGTTGCCTTTTAAAGCACAACGTTCCACGCAAAGCTTTGTTCTTCTGGTTTTGGCAGTAAATGAATCCCCACACAATGGATCCCAACGCTACGACGGTTAGAGAGACAGCCCATGAAGCCAAACAAAAACGTAACCGAATAACACGAGCTTGGTAATGCGACGATTGATTTGTTATGGCGACATTGACTCTCTATTCTATAAGCGATCTTTGTCGACGGAAAAAAGTGAAATGTCACTTTACGCCTGGTCAACCTTGTTTTAACTGCATCGCCTACGATGTTGCATGTGAATTTACCGAAGAGTAAGTTGATATAGCGAAAGATTTGTTCGATGCTTACGTTGGACGAAGTTCAAAGAAGCGAGGTCCACCGAAAGGGTAAAGAGGAAAAGGGTACAAAGGGAGTGGGCTGATCTGTCTGTTTCAGCTATGTGGAGGACCTGGAAAAGAAGGTTTTCGCTATGGAGAAGGTTCTGTATGAGTTATCAAAGAACAAGAAGAAGGGAAAGCAACGTCCAGAAATGTACAATGAACTTGACTCGTTGCATTCAAGGCCGTGGCCACCAGGTACTACTTATGATAATATCTATTACCTGGGTGATTTGGAGAGCCTTCAATTTTTCTCGCATAAGATTGATCTTAGCAAGGATAACAAATGGAAGGGTCACTCCATCCGAAAATTTGGTGATAAAGTCGTTCTTGTGGCTAAGGATGAACCATCCAAACCAACACGATCAAAAATCCCGCATTTTCAATGGAAAGATCCCAGCCATAATACAAAGGAGATCCACAGATACATCTACTCCGTAACGGGTGTTGATCAGTACACAAGCGCACGATTGCTTAAAATGTAAGCACGAATTTTTTTTTTTTTGTGATCTTTGGAAAAGCCATTACCCTCAAGGTTGAGCAGATATTTTGCCAATGTGCATCCTGTTCTTCCAGTGATAAACAAGACGGAATTTCTAAAGCAGTATCGGGATCAAACGAGTACCTACCCTTCGGGTGAATTGCTGAATGCTATGTTTGGTGCGGCGGCGCGGTTTGTGGAATGTGAAAGTCTTCAATCAGAAAGAACGCGACATATTCCACCGGACGGCGTATGGGATTTACCTGTAGGCTGGTCGGATCACTTTTTTGATCAAGCGCAAGAAATTATCTCCAAATGGACGGCCAATCCAACGGTATCCAAAATACAAGCCATTGTACTCATCCATAATCATCGTGGAAACTTGGACTCGAAATCTTCCGCTTGCTGGTTGGTTGGTGGATTTGTAAGTTTATAGAATTTACCAGGAGTCATCCACTGATAATTTTTTTTAAAAAAAAGGCAATGCGATTGGTGAGTTGATCCATTTTAACGTACTACGTATAGCCGTGCTTATGCCGTTGTCCAGGCGCATGTACTAGGTCTTCATCGAAATTGTGATGATTGGGATCTTCCACATAGTGAAAAAGAAACCAGGAAGCGATTGTGGTGGGCTCTCTATATCGCTGATCGATTTCAATCCGCTTTAAGAGGAAGACCAATGATGATACGAGATGAGGTAACACGAAAGATATTTTCCTGATTTCTTCTCAACTTTTGTAAATCAAGGATAATGACGTTGGTTACCCGGATCCAAAAGCCAGTTGGCAGGAAGTACTGGATTGTCCAATGGATTCGTCTGACACGGATCGTCCTCGGTTTCCATCTGCAAGCTATACCCCCGAGGATGTGACAGGCCATGTGGAAATCTATCAGCTGTTTCTTCAATTTGCCAAGCTATCGGAGATTCTAGGGCGTATTCTTCAAGGATTGTATACACCAAAAGCACAAGAATTTAGTTATGAGCATGGAAGTGACCAGCTGGTGGCTGCGTTGGATCATGAGCTTACGGAATGGCGTATGGCTTTCCCGAAAACGCTAAGCCAAACTCAATTTCAAGATTTTAACGAGCGGAAGGGCTATTTCGCTTCTGTGATAGGTAAAAAAAAAACCTAAGAAACAAGTTTTACCTAAATACTCTATTACTTTTGAAGGGTCAACGCTTCTTTTCTATTACAGTGCATTGATTCTTCTCCATCGACCGTTTATTAAGGCAGATCATGCCATGGCTCGATCAGCTCAATCGTCTTTCCATATATGTACGAGTGCAGCGACTCGCGGACTGCAGATAGCAACCAAAATGACGATTCAGGACTTTTTAATGTGTCCGTATTCGTTCAGTTTGTATCCCATTATGCAATGCTGTCTGATACATATGCATAACACGACGAATCCCGATCAAGAGATTTCACGTAGGGCTAAAGGTTACCTTGAGGAGGGTATTGCTCTCGTGGACCGGGTACATGCCATGTCTAGTACGGCGCAAAAGCTTAAAGTGTTACTGCAAAATATTATGGAAAACCGACAAATCGATGTAGGCATTTCCTGCATGGAGGGAGCCAATGTAGTAGGTACGTCGATGGATTCAGCCATGAACGTTCCAGAAGGCCCGTTAGCAAAGGAACAGAGAAGAGGGAGAGAAGTCAATGATCCCGTTTCTACCATCTTATTACAACATGATTACACATTGGGTAAGAAGGGAAATTATTTGTTTATTTTTCTTGTTATTCAACTAATTTTGACAAAAGGAACGGTGCCACCTTCAACAGTTGAAGAAGCATTCAGTCTTAAACAATTTGGATTCGATACGCCCATCTGCAGCAACACAAATTCATTAGATTGTCTCATGCAAAACAATTCATCCTCGTCATTATCCTCCCAGTTGATCCCTTTACCGAACGAGGCGGCATCTACGGCGATGCTTATCCAGCCGACGGGTCAAGTTCCTCCAGAGGGATTTTCCCAAGCAGGTCATATCTTTCGCAACGCGCCGGATAATCCTTTCTGGAATATACCATCCTCATTGGACTGGGAAGCATGGAATGCATGGTATCAATGTACACTAGCGTCAGGAACGTGGCAACCACTTTGTTAAGAAAGTTGAGCATTTTGACATAATGGAGCGAAAAAAAAAAAGAAAAAAGAATTGGATTCAGAAGGGGAGGATTTGGCATCCTATTGGCTCGGTGAGGGAATCATTTTCAGGAACCTACAGTTTTTTTTTTGATGGCTCAAAGAAGTTGCTCCTAAGCAAGTAATGCCTTTCTGTCCATGTGAGCCGCATGTTCTCATTTGAGTTCCTTTAAAGGCACCTGACCTCGCTTTTATATCAGGTTCATCTCTTGTTTGACACAAACATCTCCCATGAATTTTTGCCTGTTTGACTTGAGACCCTTATTTTTTTTTTAATAAAAATGAAATTCTAATGAATATTACTTCGGCGGTATATACGTGTACATAAAACTATATGAATGACAAAGTGAGGGGAAAGAGAAAGGGAGGGAAAGGGGTGGGGGTGGGGTTGGTTTGTTAAGTGGGATGATCATAGAAGAAGAAGAGAAATGGATTCAAAGAATAATACACATGCCGGAATCATCTTGATCTTCTTTCAAATGAACTAAAAAACAGACAGAGAGAGAGAGAGAGATGGAGAGATGGAGAGTTGTGTGTAAGAAGATTTGATTGATTCGTTTTTTGTTCTTCTTCTTTTACCAGAAAGAGATACTCGTGCAGCTTGTTCAAAACATTCACGTACGCCGCGATTGTGTTTGGCTGAGCATTCAAGATATCGAACGGCGTTGATACTTCGTGCTACGGCTAATCCTTCTTCATACATTACAGGGGTACTATTCCGTTGTTTCATTGTCTGCTCGTCATCTCTTAAATCGCACTTGAGTGCCACTAACACGATCTTTGCATTAGGACAGTGTTCTGATATTTCTTCCATCCATCGATTGGGAATATTTTCAAGTGAGTCCGGGAAATCAACAGAGAAACACATCATAATGACATGTGTTCCTGCGTAAGATAATGATCGTAAACGATCAAATTCTTCTTGACCTATGAAAAGAGAACTTTTGGCTTAGTCAGGTACAAAGAAAAAAGGAATAGTTGTTTCTTCCTTTTTGATTTACCTGCAGTATCCCAAAGAGACAGTTCCACGTCTTGACCATCCACAGTCATTTCTTGTACATAGTTTTCAAATACAGTAGGTTCATATACCTTTTTTTTTTAAAAGAAATATATATATATAGACTAATAAATATGAATGATAAAGATGGAAGTTTCATTTTTTTACCTGAGGAAAGTAACCTCGAGTGAATACAGAGAGAAGAGAGGTTTTACCACAAGCGCCATCGCCACAAACCACCAGTTTACGACACACTGGCTTATTGTTTTTACCACACAAACCCATTAGCAAGCTAAAGAATGAATGAGAAGAAAGAGAAAAAGGGGACGGGGAAAAACTCGAACAAGAGAGAAAGAGAGAAAGAAAAGATTAAAGTTCTAAGCATAGAATTCAAAGTCAGCCAATATAGACGAATGACGAAAGCGTTATTGTTTTGAATCGCCTTCTTTGGGGGGACTTTCTTCTTGCGTTCTTCTTTCTTTCTTTTTCTCTCTCTTTCTCACTCTCTTTTTCGAACGAAACATCTTTTGAACGGAGATTAACCATTTGAAAAATCGTTCAGTTTCCTTTTTTTTTTTTTTACCTTTGTCTTTTTTCTTTTTTTTTCTTTTTTTTTCTTTTCCTTTTTTCTTTTCTTTTCTTTGCTTCTTCGTTTCCCTTTTGTAGAGTTGTTTCTTAGAAAAAAGAAAAAAATTAACAGTCGATGTCCAGCATGTCCAACGTTCCTAATGATCCCAGCAAAACACTCTATGTCGGCAATCTTGATCAGAGGTTAATTGACTTGAAAAAGGGGAAAAAGAGGGGTTTTTTGTTTAGGGTTATCTTATTTTTTTTTATATCCTTTTTGCTAAATGACTATCCATTGTCAGAGTGACGGACGTCATGTTGCACGAAATCTTTGCAATGCTTGGCGCCGTTGTCAGTGTCAAGATCATTGCGGTGAGTTTTTTTAGTCGTCATTTTGGAATTTGTCCTAAGTTCATTGATTTAAAAACTATGTTATCTTCAGATAAGACGCCATGGTCCCTATGTACGTATCTATATATACTCTGCCTACCTCTCTCTCTCTCTCTCTCTTTCTGTGTTGTGTGTTGTGTCTGTTGTTGATTGAGTACTGCTGGCTTTTAGGAAAGTGTCAATTATGGATTTGTCGAATTTGCAGAAACACAAGGAGCTGAGCAGGCACTTCAGCAAATGAATGGACGCAAGATCTTTAATTACGTGAGTAAACATTAGTTTGTATGGCAAATTGGGATAAACGCTGACTTGAGGAGTTGGCCAGGAAATCAAAGTCAATTGGGCACAACAAGGGGCTCAAGTCAAAGATGACACTGCCAATCATTATCACGTGTTTGTTGGGGATCTTGCTCCAGAAATTACGGATGAAACTTTGACAAGAGCATTCTCCATCTTTGAAACCATGTCGTAAGTTCGAAACGAGTACTATATGCTCTGAGGATATTGATGGTCTCCTAGGGAGGCCCATGTCATGTGGGATAGTGTCTCAGGCAAGTCGAGAGGATTTGGATTTGTTGCTTTTCGCGATAAGACAGATGCCGAACAAGCTATTGCGACAATGAACGGTGAATGGCTAGGTTCACGAGCCATTCGCTGCAACTGGGCAACTCAAAAAGGTATATACCTTCCCCCCCCCCCCCCCCCCCCCCCCCCTCTCTCTCTATAATTGATTGTCACTTTTCTTTTGCTTATACCTCTTCTTTTTCTTCTCTTGTTCAAGGGCAAATGGCTACGCCGCCCCCACAACCAGGACAGCAGCTTCCTTACGATATTGTGCTTCAGCAGACACCAGCGTATGTCACCAGCATCTACGTTGGCAATTTGCCACCCACTGTTTCTCGTATGTTCCCTTGAAACCGGGCCATGTTTGGCTCATTTATTATGCAGAAACCGAACTGGTGCAACCATTCCAAAGATATGGCTATGTTCAAGAAGTAAAGTTACAGGCTGATCGTGGCTTTGCCTTTGTAAAGTAAGTCGTCTTGTTCACTATTTTCATCAATGCCAACCATTTCATTTTCCTTTCAGGATGGATAGCCATGAAAATGCTGCCAATGCGATTGTCCATCTGCAAAATTGTGACATCGGCGGTCGTGGAGTCAAGGTAAAAAAAAAAAAAAAAAAAAAAAAAAAAAAAAAAAACCAAGACAGTTACCTTTTTCATCTAACTCAATTCAATGCAGCTTTCGTGGGGTAAGGATCGTCCTCCTGCAGGCTGGCAACAACAACCCTATGGCGGTGGCTACCAAGCTCAACAAAACTGGCAACATCATGGAAACGCAGGTCATCATGGCGTTTATCCTGGAAGAGCGAATCGAGGCGTTTATCAACAAAATGGCTATGCGATGAATGCGGCTGCGCCTAATTCATTGGCCATGTTGGATCCTATTGCTAACGGTGCGCAAGGACCTCCTGCTGTCACTCAATGGAGCCAACAAGCTTCGCAGCAGCAACTGTACGATCAGTATAACCCCAACCCTACCGATATTTAAGACAGCAAAATAAACACGCTGACAGGGATTCTTTCATCTTTCCTTTCTTTCTTTCTTTTTTTTTTTTTTGGAGATGGTGGCGCAGGATGGAGGGCTAGACCCCTAAAAGCAAACATCTAGTTTGATGACACCATTCAACGGCGGGGTCTCCTGATCATGTCAGTCATTCTCTTGCTTCATTTAGGGTCATTTAGCAGGGCGAGTCCAATTCGGGTAGTTATCCAAACACTGGCTATTCGGATACAATACTAAGCACATGTGATCCCGTTTGAGGATCCGGTGGCGAACTAAAGTGTAAGCAAGGTGTACTCTATTCTCCCGCGCTACGTTCGCGCTGGAGATAGGATAAACAGAAGATGTTGTAAGTAACGGATTGCAATGGATATCTAAGGGAGGAACGGCTTTCTTTCTTTCTTTCTTTCTTTCTTTTTTCAAAAACTTTCCCGCTATCTACTTTGATTGACTACACGGTCCAGAGTCCCCAGAAGATGCTGTGCTTTTCGGCATATCCGTTGCTTGTCCGATGTTTTAACGCAGAAGTTAGAGAGATTCTGTCAAGGCAGCAAGGAAAAGGGAAGTGAACTGAAAGAAGCAAAAGGGGAAGCGAAGAGGAAAGAAGGGAACTTGGTAGTAGTGGTTCCTCGATGAGACAACGCTTCTGACAGTTGATCTACCGTACTATGACGAGCGTGCTGGAACAGTATAAAATCGACCGTGAAAAACCTAACATCTTCACACTTTGTTAATTCAATATAGGCGCATGCCCACCTCTTGCAAAAGGCTCTTCCTGGATCAAACTCTTTTTTCATTTTAGTACTCGGAAGTTGCATATTTATTTGTCACCTTTCATAACGGGGAATATTATATTTTGTCGTGTATATTTTGCGTCCATGAAGAGACAAACTTACAGATGGTCATTAGTGCATTTTCCCTCTTTGGGAATCAAATCCGGTCGAGGATTTTTAGCGGCTAAATGTTCTACCTGTGGGACGGTGAAGACAGCACAAAAGTAAAGTAAAAAAAAAAATCCTGCGACGCTGCTCGTCGGGAACACATCTAGATGAATTCATTGTATCAGGTGGATGAGCTAGTAAAAGAATACCTCTTGGTAAGAATTTAAAACCACCAGCATGGAATGGTCTCTCCTTTATCCCCTTACGTTTCCATGTTCCGCTTCCTTCATGGCTCATTCCTTTTGTCTTAGTTCAGAGGCTTCACCAACACATTCCGAGCTCTGGAAGCCGAGAGTCGGTCAGATAAGGACAAACGTTTTCAGGTAAGCCCTATTATCCGTTTCAAGGAAAAAAGAAAATTTGGCTAACGCTTTGTACAGGTGGACAAGATTATTGAAGAATTGCTGGGTTTTGTGACCAATGGCGATATACAAAGTTTACTTGACTACTATCGATATCTCGATTTGCGATTTTTTTCTCGATTGGATAGTCGATTTCAACGAACAGTGAAGAAGTTTGAATTATGCTTGATCAGACATTTCCTTGTACATGGTAAACGAACGTTGTTTTCCCTGGATCAACAAGCTCAAAGACAGAAAATTAGCTATGCAACATAAAAAACGAGAGAAAGTCGTCGAGTTTTTCGATACGTTTGGACCTGAACTTCATGGAAAGCCCGAATGGTCACAGTGGTTTGGTAAACAAGGAAAAAAGAAAAAAAAAAAGATGGTGTGATGTCTCTGAACTGCCGACGTTTAGCTTTACCATATGTCAAGAATCCTATGACGGATCCTGTGTTTGAAACGTTTTTCTCGAAACAATGGGTGGATAACTATACTATCTCATTACATAATTTTCTGGCCACGACGTTTCAGAACATGCGTAGGTACAACCTCATAAGGTGATAACAGTAAAGGAATGACCTGCCCCTCCTTTTTTTTGTACCAAACCACGTGCAGCATTACCAAGCCTATTATCTTTTAACATGGATCGGATCCAGCGAAAGGCACAGCAAGCTGAAATAGAAACTCTAAAGAATACTGTCGACAGTCTAAAGGCTACTGTGGAAACACGTGAAAATGAAATCGCCAAACTGAAACACGAAGTAAGAGAAAAAGGAGAGAGGGATGACGTCCAGTTAGTAAGCGATGTTTTGGTTAGGTGACCGAGACGCGTCGAGAAATGACAGATGGGATCACATTGATACGCCGACGGGCTGCCTCAATGACGACAGATCCCAAGATGAATGGATCCAAATCCAAATCACAAGACAAAGCTGGTAGTGAGAAAGTATCGAAAGAAATACCAGCAAAGGTACAGGCAATGGGTGATGAAGAACCCTTTGTTATTGTAAGCCAGGTAAACGAAAGAGAGTGCGAGATATTGACCAACAAACAACCCCCCACTGACAGGATGAAATATCCATAGGAAGAGTTTTCTGAACATGCATCTGCTATCACACATGCCAAATTTTCTTGCGAAGGCAATTTAATCGCTAGCTGTGATATGGATAATATTGTTCGGTACGAGTACATCTTCTCCTTTCTTCTTGTTCTCATATATTACTGCAGGATCTGGAGTTATAAAGGGCAATCGTTTAACCCTTTAAAGATACATAACAATAACAGCAACGTGTATTCGTTGGAGTGGGACGCACGATCCGACAGATTTGTAAGTACATAGAATAGCAGAGGGTTACCATACATCGATTTACTTTTTTCTTATTTTTTTATATCTCTTTTTAAGCTCTTCTTGGGAACAGATGTAGGTCTGATCCGAGTGTACAATGTAGAGACAAAGTCAATCGTGCAAGAGTTCATGATGGACGAAAAATCCCCATTGTAAATCCATCCGATCAAAAAAAAAACACATCCTCCCTACTCACTTTTTTCTATACAGGGTTACCCAGTTATCATGTAGTCCGGTTGAGCCTATTTTTGTCTGTGCTGGTCTTGGCAGTAAGGCTTATGGCGATAACAGACGACCAGGCGCCCTAGTTGCTTGGAGCATGAAAAGCATGTCAGCCTGTGTAAGTTCCTTGTTATCCGTCGACGTTGACCTGATAGACGTGTAGGGTTCTTTTCGACTGGATCCAAACGAGACATGCACAGATATCAATACGATCAAACTGAATCATAACGGACAAATGCTTGTCGCTGGCGACCAGGCAGGCATGATGCGCATTTTTGGTAAATACAAGCAACCAATAATCATGTTTCATTATTCACTCACTCCCTCATTCTTTTTTTTTTTTTTTGGTACAGATATCCGATCAATGAAATCCATTGTCGAATGGAAAACAACATCAGGTCAACCTTCCTGTATAGCGCAGTTTAGTTTTGACGAGAATTCTATTTATACCATTGACCACGGTGGCCAGGTAAGAAGACAAAATAGAATTAAGCAAAGGAGAAAGAAAAAGAGACTGACAGTGTATAAGTTATCGCAATGGTCTATACATAAACCAGGCACAAGTCTATTCAATACCCAACTTTCCGGATTTCCTCCACCGCCAGCATTTTCTCCACCTCAACAACAACAACAACTCTCCTCGCCGACACCGTCGTCACCGACACCCCACGTTTCCACCAGCAGTAACAGCATTCACACCGCGACAGGTCCACCTCGACCTAAATCGAATCCATCGACTTCCTCTGTATCCCGTCTTTCGATTTCATCCAGTCGATCGACACGACTTCCCATGATCAACGTGGATGACAGCGCCACCCAATCCCTTCTCTCCGTATCGCCACGTTCGCAAATGGTTGCCTTTAGTGCAGACACCGACCATATCCTCTGTGCTTCCATGGTCCAGTCTTCCTCCCTTTCTAGATCGACATCGACCTCCTCCCTCGGATCGGTAGCAACAGAAGGACATCAAACAGCAACAACGCAAGGAACGATCTATCAAGTTGCAACTGGCCAACCTGTTCTGCGATTCGGCCATCAACCAGCACACCAGAAACTGACAACCGTTGACTGGACCAATTCATCCAATACATGTCTCTTAGGAAGCATGGATGGCAGTGTCAAGGTGACAAATTTACTCAAAGTCTAACTTTTCTATTCCCCTCTCTGGCTTTTTTTTTTCCTAACCCCTTCCCAATCATTCATATTTCTATACTCTCTCACACGCTCCATTAAACATGATCATGTATTTACCATTAAAGGGCAAACTCCGCACTGTTTACTGAATGAGACATGTATAAACTGAGCGACCCATGGAGAACCAAGTTTGCGCTAAGGAAAGCCAAAGGGTCCATGCTCTACCTACATCAACTTGATCTCTCGGTGGAAGCAAAAAAAAAAAAAAAAAAAAAAAAAAAAAAAAATTTAAAAAAAA
>JNDT01001979.1:0-76296 GCA_000697055.1 Saksenaea vasiformis B4078 | reverse complement strand
TCGGGGGAAAAAAAAAAAAAAAAAAAAAAAAAAAAAAGAAAGATTTATACGAACCTTTTCATGTCTATAAATGAAATACACTTGATGTCTGTTTACTTATCCCGAAGGGTATTTGCATGATTTCATGGGGCGCCGTACCATGCACAATTAGGGTGATCTTGGGAGATGTTGTTGGTTTGACGCTAACGCAAAGTATCATAGTGCTTGGCTGGCGCAGAAGTTCCTTCAAAAAAAGAAAAAGGACGCATCGTTTTGACGCGATCACCGGGGCGGATTTTGTGACCTAGCGG
Source organism: Saksenaea vasiformis B4078 (assembly GCA_000697055.1). Classification (NCBI taxonomy): domain Eukaryota; kingdom Fungi; phylum Mucoromycota; class Mucoromycetes; order Mucorales; family Saksenaeaceae; genus Saksenaea; species Saksenaea vasiformis. Next base: position 76,006 of record JNDT01001979.1, on the reverse strand, counting down.
GGCCAAATTTTTCTTTTTCTCTTTCTTGAAAATATTTTTTGCTAATGAAGCTGTCGATCGATGAGAGCAAGGCATGCATCGTGTTCTAATGGCGTTTATTTTACTCATACAGGAGACATTAGGCCAGAAAAGCCTTCAAGGCACTGTACAAACACGAAAAGGCACAACAAACTGAGACGATCCGCTGGGTCTGGCTTACGATCTCCACATTTAACCCCATTGATCTAAACAGGCCAAGACCGACGCGAATGTAATCTCTCATGTACCTTCTCCTAGCTTCTAACTCTTTTCCGTAGACTTTTAAAGCATGCTTTACAATCGTCCATGTCTCGTCGATGTCTGTTCACCAGCGATCCTCAGAGCAAGCATAAGGAATTATTGACGTCCAACAAGATCAAGGGGATACATCGAGTGATTGGCCTTTCCAAATTGAGAAAGGAATATACACCCGAAGCAAAACAGCAATTATTTGACGAGTACGACGTATTTTTTGCTGATCAACGCATTCTTTCTTCGTTACCGAAATTGTTAGGAAAACAGTGGTATAAAAAGCGAAAGTAATATCAAAGGATCTGTCATCTTGATAATGGAAGGAATTCATTCTTTTTGAATAGAGAACCGATACCGATTGATCTGACCAAAAAGGATCTTCAAAAGGAAGTTCTTAAGGCAGCCAAATCGACGTACATGAATTTTCATGCAGGATCCTACTAGTAAGAATCAAGCAAACGCGAAAAAAAAAGAAGTTGTCATTCTCACAATTTATTGACTAGTGCTATCAAGGTTGCTTCCACCGAGCATAATGATCTGCAAGCCTATGAGAATATGATGCTATCCATTGAATCCATTGTGAATACCGTCCCTGGAGGTGCAGATAATATTCGATCACTTCAGATCAAGACAGCAGAATCAACCAGTTTGCCTGTATACGAAGCAGAAGAAGATCGAGTAGAAATGGAAGAGTTCGACGAATCAGAAGAGGAGGAATATGAAGAATACGAAGAATAAATAGACTAGACTAGAATTTTTTTTTTCACGGGAACTTGTGTGATACATTGTTCAGTTTGATAACCCGTCATTTTCTTGGTTGCATCACAATAACGATGCAAGAACATTCTAGTAGTAGTAATAGTGGTGGTGGTGTGAACGTATAATTGCTAACGTTTCAAATGATCCAAGTTAAGGTTATTTGAAGAAAGAAATTTCCGTTGAGACTTTATCACGGGAGCTTTTTCTTTATTCCTTGTTTATGCATCTACATCAACCAGCTGATGTCTTTTCTTTGCAAGTGCAAGGAGAGTATCCAATTCGCCTGATTTACTGCACATACTGTAGAACACCGAGTCTTCATTAGTCAACAGCTCCAAAGGACTAGATAATAATACGAATGAGATTTTGCGTTCTGTTTTCATTCCACGTACCTGGCAAATTCCACGAGTTCTCCTTGATCCAGTACGAGAATACGATCGTACTCAATGACAGTGTGCAAGCGATGCGCAATGCAAAGAATCGTGCAGTCAGCAAATTGTGTTGTAATTGTTTGTTGGATGGCTTTGTCCGTTGAGAAATCGACACTTGCTGTAGCTTCATCCATCCAAACAATACGGCTACGTTTTAAAAGAGCTCGCGCAAGACATAGAAGCTGCCGTTGTCCCTGAGATAAGTTCTTGCCTCCTTCACTCACAGGCGAATCAAGGTCGCAAAATACGTTCGTGTTTGCTCCTGATGGTGATACTGTTGTTGTTCCCTCCTCTTCTTGTACTTCATCGTCAGATATCAAGTGAACACGCCGAAGAGCCACCATCATATCCTGGTCGTCGAACTGATCAAACGGGTCGAGATTTGACCGCAATGTTCCCGAAAACAGAATAGGATCTAATCATGCTATTTGAGTTTTGAGCAATAAGAGAAGGCTGTCCTCACCTTGAGGGATAATTGTCAAGTTACTACGAAGATCGTCTGTTCCCAGGTGGCGGATATCCACGCCGTCGACCACAACCTTTCCCTGGCTTGCTTCCAAAAACCGAAAGAAGGCCAAGGCCAACGTTGATTTGCCACTTCCCGTTCGACCGACGATACCGACTTTTTCTCTTGCCGCCACCGAGAACGTAAGCCCTCGAAGGACAGGCTCTAGATGAGGTGCATAACGCACTTCCAGATCACTAACATCGATACGCCCGTCAACAGGCCACTTGCAGGACGGGAAAAAATTTACTAGTTCATTAAAAAAAAAAAAAAAGAAACCAATATGTTGGTACAACTTACGTCGGGAGGAGGTCTCATGTCTGTAGTGGCTGGTGCTTCTTGTTCAATATCTAGAAATTCGATTACACGTTCCACAGCATTAAAGTTAACTTCCATCCGCGTGTAATGTTTGACTGCCCATGACATCTGCGCAGCTAAGATGTCAGTCTCAGTTTCCTTTACTGATGGTTAGCAACAACTCACTTGATCCGAATACAACAGGACGAAGCTGAGACAAAAACCGGCTTGGGAAACATCGAGGCGATCGAGATTGATCAAGATAATCATGGCTGTCACCATGTTGATCACGGCTCCCATCACAGCGAAACGTATGCTTACCCAGCGGCTCGAGAGCCACGTGTAATAGAACGGTCGACTGTTCATATCCACGCGTGTCAGCATGTCTTGCAAAAACTTGCGGGTCACACCAAAGGCACGAATGGTGGTCACACCGGCAATCGTTTCTGTAAAATGACTGAACAAAGGGGACCGCGTTATGCTATCCATTCTTCGCATCTGCACAGAAGACGCTAAAAATAGCACGCCGAAAACGATATTGCAGACCGCAACGATAAGCATCGGAACCAAAAAGATGGGTAAAACAAAGCTGACAGTGATCATGCTTGAAAGGACCATCAACGCCTGCATAACGAAGTTCAATGTGGTGTTGGGAATATTGCCGTCGACTGTCTCAAAATCCTTGGCAAACCGATTCAGTATGCGACCCATGGGCACCGAATCGAAGAAACGCAAAGGAGCACGGAAAATCCGGCGGAGGAGCTTAACATAGAGCACCTTACTAGCCCTTAAAATGCCTATATAAAGGACAAGGTACCGAGACGTTCCGACGACCGAGCAAGTGAGAGTGATACAGACATAAACCGTCAAATAGAAATTAAGATCATGGGTAGCAGATGCAAAAAAAGAGGCTACGGTTTCGTCACGTCCAGGGTGAGAGTATGACTGTGTCCAGTGTTTGATCCACCAACTTTCAGCAATCTCGAATCCACGTGTGCCAAGGATTAAAGAAGTCAACAAGATCCAGAAGAAACACCCTCCAACCATACCAAAGTAAGTGGTGTATACCTTTTGCGAGACGCCACCCGTGGACCGCTCTAGAAAGGCAAAGTATCAATTCCCATAGTCCCTCTTTCCTCCCCTTCTTCTTAGTTACCCTCTTCTTCAACAAGAACGTTGGCAGGTCTATCGCGGACATTTTCCTCTATTTCTTCTACAACTTCGTTTTCCGTGCCTGACTTCTTCGTCTTTTGTTTGCTCGACATCTCTTCTTCGTTCTCCAAAATAGAGGCCAATCGACCTGATTGGCGTAGTTCCGAGATACTATCAGCGACAGCAATGCGACCATCCTCGATGTGCACCAGGAAATGACTACCATCAAGGCACAGGCTTACATGATGTGTAACCAATATCCGAGTACGTCCTTGCATAAGCGGCCCAAGAAGACAATGTTCGTACAAATGCTGGCCGGTATGAGCTAAATCCCGCACAATGAGCTGCCCTCCTCCAAGGTTCCCTCGCCCGTTTTTCTTTCTTACCATCGACAGCGCTCAGCACATCATCCATGAGAATGTGTCTTGCACGGGAGTACACTGCTCTTGCGAGAGCGACGCGCGCCTTTTGGCCTCCTGAAAGCGTAACTCCTCGTTCACCGATCTCGGTATGATCGCCGTCGTCAAAGATAGCCAAGTCCTTATCCAATGCGCATGCATGCAATGTAAGTTGGTAACGTTTCCTTATAAATGGCAAGCCAAACAAGATATTATCGCGAATTGATGCATTCTGAAGCCACGCTAGCCATCCCCTCACGGTTAATAAAATAAAAGGAAGACCTTGTTCTTGTTTGTTTTTACCTGATTGGGACACATAGGCTACTGTATGGTCCAAGAGCCAGTCTTCCTCAGATATCGTGTTCGCCACGTTCAATTCATCCGCCACGGAATCATTAATGGCTGTGCGAGGGAAAAACACCTGGCCACGGACTATGGAAACCTCACCGAGAAGGCCAAGCAACAGCAAGGTCTTTCCTGAGCCAGTAGGACCAGAGATCAAGCTTAGTTGACCAATGGGGAAGTCGACCTGCACATCCCTCAGGGCAAACGTTTGTTCCTCCATCTTCCCTGTCGAATTCCAGCTGATGGTCGCGTCCGAAAAACCAATTTTGACCGGTGTACTGGCATCGATCGCTGGCGCCGGAGTGATCTCTTCTTCATTCAAATACGTGTCAATACGTCGTACACTAGCATGGATAATGAGTTGGAGTAGTAGTAGTAGAAAACGGGAACACGATGTTACCTGATCAAAGCTTGCAGCAGTTGAATAAAGACTTCGGGAATAGAGGTGAGCGCAAAGCTTAGCTCGCCAAAGACAGCAATGGTGGTGAAAGCAATAGGAGCTGTCAGCTCGTTGCCTTGGAGTTTTGTAAAGGCCCAAAATGTAGCAATCGTAACAAATATGGGTGTTCTAGCACATGCCTATTAATAACAGCATGCCACTACTATTCCTTTCTTTCTTTCTTTCTTCTTTTTCTTTCTTTACCCTTGCCATAGCCATTCAAAAAGAGCTTCACATGCATAGCCTATGCGCAAATTATGTAATTCAATTTTACGGGCTTCCATGATGCGTTGCTCCCAGTTTGCTTCCCAAGCAAAGAATTTGATCTGGCGAATGCCTTGCAACATTTCATTCATTAGATTCACACGTCTGTCGCGCGCATTCATGATTCGCTCATTGGTTTTAGCAAACGCTTTGGCAGTAAAGTGGTTAATGGGCAACGTGATGACCAGGACCATGATGCCAAAAAGACAAGCAAGTCCGAGGAGGCGGTAAAGAAGATACATGCCGATGAGTAACTCGGTAGGTGCGCTCACCGTGGTATACCACATCATGCAGTATTCACTGATACGTGATGAATCGGTGCTCATCAAGTTGACAATTCTTCCTGTGGAGGACTCCTTTGGATCTTTTTTGTCTTCCATCGCACCTCCGTCTTCTTCTTGGTTGTCATTGACAATTGCCGTATCGAGGCGTCGAAGCGTCTTTCGATAGATCTCAATATTAAGCATTGCTTGGACACGTACCCGACAGACAGCAGCTGGAAGGGGGGGGGGGAATAAGGTCGAAGAACAAGAAAATAGCACGACGCTTTATTACGTTACCTGAATACCACATCTGCCCGGTGAGCAGACTTGTCACGATAATGGATAGCCCCAAACCAAAGGCTGTCAGAAACCCTTCTCGTAGAATGCTACTTGTCTTCACATGACGGTCGTAGTCTTGGATCTGGACAAGGAAGCGATTAAGAAAATAAGCAGGTGCATAATACAGGATGGCAGCAGCAATCGAGGTAAGCAGCTGAATGGTGAATGTTTGCCAGTTGGCTATCCAGATACGATAGAGCAAGGAACGACCACGATGTATTCTAAGTATCGTGTAGACGTTTTTGCCGCGATAGATAGGCGGTAGTCTTGGTAGATCATCGTCATCAAGCTTTTTCTTTTTGTAGGCCAAGTACACCAACGGAGTCATCCATTGAAAGTAGAAATAGCCAAAGATCGACGATACAGTAATGGTGGCTACTGGTTTACCCTCTTCATCTAGGAAAGGAGGCCCTCGTTCGGCTGTGACGGTCACATAAACGAGGTCAGCACCCATCAACAGATAAAGTAGGGTAGGAAAGCTTTCAGACCATGGCAACGCATGTAAAGAAGAGATCCAGGCACGAGAAATGGCTGCACCCCAAGCAACCCAGTAGAAAATACATAGGTGGATATTGAGGATCCATCCCCACGAATTTGGTAATGGATATCTGCTAGCTATGAGTACCAGCGCGCAAGCATACAGCCAAGAAGTCAGCGTGAAGCAAGCGGCCATCAAACGATACATGGCTTCGTCGCCGGAAAACGCTTGGAATTCGTCATAAAGGACATACAACGATAATAGCGTCAGTGCGTAGGTCTCAAAACTTAGCCGTCTGACTCGGTCACTATCAGCGAAGGGAACGGAAAGATCCCGCTGCTGATCAAATTGGATACCCTGTGTTTCTGCATTCTGTCTTCTGTGCAAGAGTCCTCGTTGAACAGTGAGAACTAAGGCGCTGAAACAAGTGGTTGCTGCGAGAATTGACGAAAGCCAAAAATCCGTTGGTACTGTGCCCATGGATCAAAAGATACCGGAAGAAAAAGAGAACAACAAAAAGCGTGGTAACTGTGTATTTGTAAACAGATAGATGCGTGCTGCGGCAGGCAGTAAAAGTGTTAAACTCAGAAGCACTGTCATACAAGGTAAGCAACTTCCATTTTCAGGAAAATTTTGCAAATGTCAGGTCCTGTCCATCCAACTCTATCCAATAGACACTACATATCTCCGTTGATCCGGAATTCTTTACGATGTACCTGGCTTATCAATGTTTCCATAACGATTTCGTTGATGTCATTGTGCACGCAGTGTTACCGTCTGCACAGCCGAGTAAGCATGCCTAGACATGAAGGATAAAACTTATAACGGGGAAAATGTTGCCAGAGATCCCTTGGGCGAAGCATTGTATGGAACCGAACGGGAGCAGCAAACGAACGATCGTCCATGGAATCTCAAAAGTCGCCCACAAAAAGGATCCAATGTTAAGAAATGCCGCTCAAATAACCTATCAAAAGGTCAAGTACATTTGTGTTGGATGGTGACAGGTCAACCCTAAACTATGCTCCCTATCTGGTGCGAGCGACATGGCCATTCCATTTACACGAGAAAATTAATGCCGGATCACCGCGCGTTATTATCACACGCAGTTCTTTCGTCTCCAGTTGTGATACCCAATGCGGCAAAGTTAACTACACCGGTTATGGGCTGTATTTCTTTTAATGTTTTGCTATGGGACCTTTGTTCCAAAAAAGTGGAGTTCGGTTCATCCAACCTCGATGTCTCGTGTGCAAACTGGCACTTTGACCACCTCTTCCAGTGACCCTGACTAGCGATGGTGAACACCGTGGTTCATTGTTTTTGAGTTAGACGGCCTACACCGCAGTAACTGACTACGCCACACATGGAACGATCGCCAGAGTTTAGTTGAGAAAATTCATTCCCTGGTGCACTGAGGGTTGGTGGGTTCAAAGCGCGATTCGTCCCCAAGTCTGTCAAAAATGGAAAGTGTGACTCGGGGTACATTTGGTACCAATATTTTTTCGCCTGCTTTCGCGAGTGTGCTCCTTTTGTCAAGCGCGTTCGGCTTCACAACAATCGTACCATGGATAGCAAAGATTTCGAGGTGTGCATTGTTTTGTAAAGCGAAAAAAAAAATTGGAAATGGCGAAGAGAGATTAATCACGAGTCGTTTCTACTAGGTTGCATCACCACCTACAGACGGAATTTCAGGGCTTGAGTTTTCTTCTCAAGCAGACTACCTTGCGGTGTCATCGTGGGATAATCAAGTAATGTAGAAACAAGAGGCAACATGCCCCCCTGAAATTGACAAAGCGTTGTTTATACTAGGTGCGTATCTATGAAGTTCAACCCACAGGCAATACTGTGCCAAAGGCAGCATACAGTCATGAAGGTCCAGCGTTATGCGTGACATGGAGCAAGGTAAGTAAGAAGGCCAAAAGAAAAAAAAAAGGAATTTTGAACATGTCATTGAGCATTGGATTAGGATGGTACCAAAATCGTATCCGGTGGCGCAGACAAAGCAGGACGCATGTACGATGTCAATACAGGACAGGCAACACAGATCGCGCAGCATGCCGAACCCATTAAATGTGCGAAATTCCTTGACCAGGCGCAGCAGATTGTCGCTACCGGAAGTTGGGACAAAACGATTAAATACTGGGATTTGCGTTCGCCACAGCCAATAGGCACTGTTCAATTGCCCGAACGAGTTTATAGTATGGATGCGCAGGGACCACTGTTGGTGGCTGGCTGTGCGGAAAAGCACATTGCTATCTTCGACCTGAATAACCCAACCGTTATCTTCAAGGTAAGAGGAGAAAACATCTCGTTGGAGGGCCTGTAACTGATACATTAGAGGTTAGCAAATGACATCGCCACTTAAATGGCAAACCAGAGCCGTTTCGTGCTTCACGAATGGTAAAGGATATGCTGTGGGATCGATTGAAGGTCGAGTAGGCATTCAATACGTCGAAGAGAAAGATCAAAAGTGAGTTATTCGATACTGCTATCGCTGCTGACCAAAGGCTCTTACTTACCCGTCACTGTAGATTAAACTTCTCCTTCAAATGTCATCGTGACGATGCGAAAAACGTATATTCTGTCAACTCTATTAGCTTCCACCCTGTTCATGGAACCTTCTCCACAGCCGGATCTGATGGCACTGTCAGTTTCTGGGACAAGGACTCGAAGCAGCGACTAAAACCATTCTCTAATGTCAATGGAACAATTCCTTGTGCTACATTCAACCGTAACGGCACGATCTTTGCCTATGCTGTTAGCTATGACTGGTCGAAGGTAAGACTTAGCTGCTGGCTGGGTGCATTGTGTTTACTTAAATTTGTCGGTTAGGGATACAAATTTGCTTTGCCAACGAACACAAACAAGATTTATTTGCATGCTGTGAGGGAAGAAGATGTCAAGCCAAGAGCCGCAAAGAAACGATAAACATGTTAAAACGAATTACGGCAGCCATGTTGCTGCAACGATACTTGATATAGCTCTTACTCTCATTAAATAACACTCTTGGCATCCATCAAATACGCACCTATGGTCTCAAACAATAGTTATTTGTATAGCTGGATGCAGATATCATACACAAAGAAATGTTCTTTCTGATTTAGCCCATGCAGACCAAATAAGAGGCATGTAGGAAAAGAGAAGTGAGAAACCATTGTTACATACCATACTCTTTGAGTTTTAAGCGACGAGTACTCCTACGAACCGTAGATCGCTTCATTGCTACGACAGTCATAGTGCAGATCGTTCGTTAAAGCTTCAGACATTCCCGATGCTTCATTCATCCAGCGCGATCAACTGTTCCTATGCAATAGCTCCAGTAGATAAGTAATGGATCTCCGTAACTTCGCCCTCGCTCAATCTGGTATAAACAACAGATCCTACAAAATCTTAACAATAATAGACGCTGTATGAGTAGTAGTCGCTTGGAAGGTTCTTCTCCAAGACAAGTATAATCTAGAACAGTTACTGTAAACGTTTTCTCCACATTGGTCAATACTGTAATGATAAACTGCAGGTGAAAAATAGGATCCTTTTCGGAGATACCGATAAAGCCTTTTCTAGTCATCGTATGCGTGATAGGAAAAAAGAGTTGCATAAATATATGCTATCAAACGTGCGCTACGTAGTGCGTCATAATGCAGAAACAGTTCGTTCTGATAATAAACGCTTCCTTCTATCATAGCGCTGTACAGGTAGCCCTCAATTCTACTTTATTGAGTCTTGATATATAATATACCGATGGTTTGTCGATTTATAAACTAATCCAAAATACAGGATGGAAGACATAACCTTCAATAGATGTGGCTGCTAGTCCCTTGATTAACAGAAAAAGTGGTGTTTCACGAAGCGTTCTGGCGTGGAACCTGCAGTAGCCGTTATTTAGGTGGATGCGAACAAAAAGGAAATTCTGGACAACGGGTGGAAGATATTCCTGGTATTCGGGCTAAATTAAGGTTTTTAAGTTTGAAAAAAAAAAAAGGAAAGATCACCCAATGATTTGTTAAATTACCAGGAATAAATATACCGCACGCACGCACGCACGATCGATCTCGGAGATCGCGCAGGCATGAGGCGATGTCAAATTCTGATGACCAAAGCGTCTCACGCTGCTTTTTCAAGAAATTTGCTCACTCAAACAGGTATCTTTCCCCAACATCAATTCATGGCTCATTGGGTCTCTCCGGGTTTCAGCGTGGTAGAGTGATGCGACTACCAGCAAAAATAAATTGGTTGGCTATTCCTTTTCCGTTTATATCTTTCCATCATGGAGACACGAGACCTGGTCCAATAGTCATCGGTTCCATCAACTTGGCATTGAAATGGAGATGCATTTGCGTAATGTCTGATCAGATTAACCTTATTTCATCTGTTTTACTTGGAATCACGGAGAATGCAAACAAAGTCAGGCAATGTGAGGCACGAAAGACAGTGGTGTGAGCAACCTTCTCGATTTGTGAGAAATCATGCCAAGATAGCTTTGATGAAACAGTTCAATGAAGGATAAGGTTTTCTTTTAACAAGCGTTATGGATGTGACAGTCATCTACAATGCGTGGCACCTAACTTCTGAAAAAAGCGACATTGTCCATTCTCAGTTGCAAATCAGAAGTTTATTACAGAGATAAACAGCAGACAGGATCGTTTTTATATTCATTTAAGTATTCATTTGGCTTGGAATCCATCGATGTATTCTGTAATTGGTGAATATGGTAGAATAAAACTAGACTTTGCAAGCAGCTGACATTCTGCCGTCATTGATGCATGACGCTTCCCCATGACAAATCTATGTTTCCTTGTTCCTTGATGTTATTACAAAAGAAGCTATGCTATTTAGATTATGACGAGTTGGAAATGAGTAAGAAACAGACCAACGCAGAATGACTTGAGCAAATGAAAAGGAAAAAGGATAAGAAACAATGGCGTAGTATGACTGGTAACGGTTGGTCACAGCTGCAAAGACCATGTGGTGGGGTTTCTCCCCGGATCTGATGATGTATTATTTCTTTCTAAAACACTACTTTTTATGGTAGCTACATGACAATCGTTGGCAGTAAAACACGGCACAAGTCTAAGCGAAAGAGGGGGACTGAAACTTATCCTGTAGTACACAATATTTCTTGTCAACCTTAATTTTTTTTTTTTTGTTAAAATAGCCCTTGGATATGGACGTTTGGTTACGCTAAAGAAGCAGGGCTAAGTCACGGACCCATCACCGACCTATGCAAGGAAGATCGTAACATCATCAAATTGTGGTATAAACTTTACCTACGATGTAGTACTGACTTCATTGAACATACAGGAAAAAAAAAAGAAAAGAAAAAGAGAACTGCATCATCTCCAAACTCCGTTAAAGAGACTCGACACACATTGGTACGTTTCTAATCCAGCGACTTGATTTAAGGTTATTCTTTTCATCATCATTGGTCCCGTGATTTATTCTCACCAATATGGTATCGGCTGAAAAGACGCAGACCATGTGCGCTCCACTGTTTTCTATATAAGTAGATTAAAGAATGGGCTCCAAAGGTTCCAGCTGAAGGAAGTCCTTCTTTTCTGTTCTTCTTTTTTAGTTTTTCCAAAGAGAACAAAGAGAAAGAGATGTCCGATAAAACTGAACACTCCAATCTTCTCGATCGTAGACGATCTACCCAAAACTATCATGCATTACCACATTTTCCATCCATACAAGATATCGATCAGCATTCCACCTTTTTAAGTCCTTCCAATCATTCCACTCCTCTTGTGAGCCCAAGAACAGAACATCGGTTCAAACTGTTTAACAAACGGTCTGGCGTTTATGATGAAGATCGAAAGGGTCTAGTCAAGGAAAACACAGGTGTCAGAGTATGGAGTGAATCCTATTCTACGATAGGCAAGTTTATTATTATAATCTCCTAAATTATTTATTTACATATGATCTATTACAGATTGGATCCATGAACGTATTAAGGAAGGACTCCGCTTACGGAAACTTCGTTCCCAAGTCGGATGGCGCGGTCGCTGGGAAAATGCAAAGGATGCTTCGCAAGCATGGATCATTGTGATCGCCACGGGAGTTATTGTCGCTGGGACTGCATGGTTTATCGATGTTGTTCATGAACTACTGGCGGACTGGAGACAAGGCTACTGCACCACTCGATGGAACTACAATCGTCAGTTTTGCTGCTGGGGTAAAACAGGTACAGTCGCTCATTCAAATTTCTATTCACGAGACCATTCAACTTTTTTTTTATCTTTCAGACCACGACAGCTGCCCTGCTTGGAGGACTTGGCCAGAAGTGTTTGGTGTACAAAACAATGCCGGAGCTTATTACACAGCCATGTTTATGTACACATTATTCGGGGTAAGTTGGTGACACAAAACGAAATTCTGCTTTGTACAATGAAGTAATTTGCGTAACCTATGTATCTCTTTAGTTAATTTTTACACTCATTGCCGCTCTCATGGTCAAGTACTCTGCAGAAAAAGTAACACTTCGAACACCGCCCACATTGAAGAGACCATTCTCACGAGCCCCGTCACTTGTTTCCATCAAAGCTGTGGCAGCAGAACAACCGTTGGATGTACCCTCCACAAAACAAGAAGGCTCAGATAGCGCCAACAACACCCGAACAAAGATCGCGTACTACAGCGCTGGATCAGGTATCCCTGAAGTCAAGGTGATTCTTAGCGGCTTTGTCATCAAACGGTACCTGGGTCTCAAAAACTACTTGGTCAAAAGCATCGGCAATGTACATATTGTATTATCTGCGTCTTTCATTGTCTCACTTTTTTATTTGTCCTTAGTCTCTCTCTGTCTCAGCTGGCTTGTTTATTGGAAAAGAAGGACCTTTTGTCCATCTGGCTTGTTGTGTGGCCAATATTGCTTGCCGATTCTTTCCTAAATTTAACAAAAATGAAGGTAAATTGTGTTATTATTATCTGTCTGAACTTTTTGTCTAACAGTTTATGCAAAAAGGTAAAAGACGCGAAATGCTCTCAGCAGCTGCTGCTGCAGGTGTAACCGTGGCTTTTGGTGCGCCTATCGGTGGCGTTCTCTTCAGTCTGGAAGAAGTGAGCTATTTCTTCTCCATTAAGACAATGGTGCGGAGCTTTTGTGCTGCCATGGTCGCTGCAACCGTTCTAAAGGTAAGAAAAAAAAGGCAGTAACAAAATCCTAAAGCTTATTCTTTAAAAAGATCACAGACCCTTTTGGAACAGGCAAAATTGTACTTTTTCAGGTTCAGTACGACAAAGAATATCATCTCTTTGAGATGATACCCTTCTTAATCTGTGGTATTGTTGCAGTATGTTTATCTCGTCAAATAAGCTTTCTTTTTTCTTATGCATGATTGACTGATCAAATGTTTGTCATATTACACAGGGATCTCTAGGTGCCGCTACGACGTATGCTAACATCAAATATCAACATATGCGACGATCTATGTTTTTCGGAAAATATCCAATTGTCGAAGTGATGTGTGTCATGCTGATTACGGCCATCGTATGCTTTTGGAATCCGTTTACGAGGTTTGTGACACCATTTATCGTCGTCTCGTGCTGATAATATGCGCATGAAAGGATGAGTCTCAATGAATTCGCCGCCAATTTGTTCTCAGAATGTTCACCCACAAATGACAATGCCGGTCTCTGCGCGTAAGTTGCAGAAAAAAAAATACTTTGACCCACAGGGATTCACATGCGTTACTTTTGCATAGTCGATCCATGGATGAAGTTCCTCGTCTGTTGTATCTCTTATTTGCTGCCTTGGCTACCACCATATGTATGATGATCATCACTTTTGGTTGTCGCGTTCCAGGTGGGCCATTTATGCCAGGTCTTATCATTGGAGCTGTGGCGGGTAGAATCATTGGTTTGATCATGCAATACGTGACCACTACTTACTCCGACGTCTGGCCCTTCACTATTTGCGCAAACGACCTGGCTACGCGTGATTCCTGTGTGATTCCAGGTGTCTACGCCATGGTTGGTGCCGCTGCAAGTCTGGCTGGTATTACGAGAGCGGCAGGTATAACAACAAGTTTATGATGAACCTATTTTCTTAATGATATCTCTGTTAGTATCCATGTCCGTCATCATGTTCGAGTTGACGTATTCCCTTACCTATGCGGTGGTAAGTTATCTAGAAACAGAATAGAATCACGTCAACTAATCTATTATATTTATTTAGCCTATTATGTCTGCCGTCATGGTAATTTCTTTTTATTGCATGTTTGAGAGTTTAATTTACTGAACCAAAAAAAAACTGCGCTTTTCCTTTTCCAGGTGGCCAAGTGGACATCAAATGCCATGTTTTCGGAGGGTATTGATGACCTTCTTATCGAACTGCAAGAATACCCGTTCCTTGATGCCCATAAGGAGTATGCGCACACAATGACTGTCCTTGATTTAACGGAATATTTGCCAACGATCCATCTCGAGCATCTCAATACAGTGGGCAGTTTGCGTCACAAGCTGAATCTCATTTCCTCGATCGGGTACGGCGAAGACGGCGGTTTCCCTATCTTGAGTCCCGGCAATGTCTTGGCAGGTTACATCGCGACCAGCGAATTAGCACATGCGCTTGATCAAGTGTGTCTGAGCTGGGAAGATAACAAATCACTTCCTTCGGAACAGGATGTAGATGATATACCTGTGTTCTTCAACAAGATTGGACACCAGTGTGAAACACTGGAAGACACCTACATGATCTCTACTGCTGATGAATGTGAAGAAGGAACAGCGACACCATGCAATGATTTGTCGCAGTATGTCGATCAGGTAAAGCGTTATCTGTAACACTGTTTGTCTCTATACTAATCATCTTTTCTTTTTTTGCCCCTTAGGCGCCCTTGACAATTAATCACAATGCTTCTATGGAGCTACTGATGGAATTCTTTATCAAACTAGGCGCAAGATATGTCTGCGCTACCCATTCCAATGGACGCTTCCTTGGTATTATTCACAAGCGTCGACTGCTGGCTTATCTCAAAGAGCTGGATGAAGAATAGGAGAATTTTTTCCATGTAAAATACGTTTTATATACAGTTGTTTTTTATTCGTAGCATCGTCTTGTATATTTCTGAACATAGCAAATAAATAAACATGTCATATCCAGAGTTATCCTACACTTATTGTTCTCTTTTTTTTATGTACTACGTTCGTAGTCTGAATAGCATGGTTGTAACGGACGATGATGGACCCCGGATTTTGAAAGTGCGGAGCCCAGAAAGGCAGAGCAGCGCGCGCGTTCCGCTCACCATTTCCGGAACTCAGGACTCTGTTTTGCAATTGGCTTGTTTTTGGCCCTGCACCTAATACGGTATGCACGATTTTATGGGATATTGCCTGCGATGTTACTATCGCGCATCGGGATGGAATGAGGAAAATCAGTATTCCAATTTATGCTCATGGTCGCGTGCATTGCTCGACTTTGATACACCTCGAGGATTATCACTGTACTTGTCCAAGTTACCGACTCCTCAGTTTAAACCATCGTACACGATGAATGCATTTCCTTCGCTTAACGGCAGCATTGGTTACCTCTATACTTCTCGACCACTCGATGTAGGCACCAGCGCCTCTGTGGATTTCCAGGACATGGTGGATCGCTTCCGTTTTGTACAGCCCTCGTCAGCAAACACGACCAATGACGATTACCAAGGTAAAGAAAAAAAAAGGAGAACGCGACAATTCTTTCCCTATTCATGCGTTGATGTGACACGAAAAATGACATAGTGAAGGATGAACTGTTGTACGGCCGCATGTTTTTCCCCGGCTCGTGCCTAGAGGCAATGTACGTGCGCCGAATTTCCAAACATCTTCAATTCCTTGCCACAGCTGTTAACAACCCGCGCATCACAACACCCGAGGTAGAAAAACAGACCATACCATCTTTGGTGCTGAAACATTGTCCTAGATTGCGATGCAGCTGCGACATGACGCAGTGAAATGGTGCTCAGAGATATCTTACACTACTGACAATGGCCTATTTGGTATCCGAGCTCTGTACAATCTAGGTCAGCCATCCTCACAGATATCAGGACAATGGTCCGTTGGAACAGAGCTGTACTATCGCATCCTCGACAAAGGTGGTGGATGTAAGTGGACTTGCACATCTGTTCTGCTGATGAAAATAACAATAATTTACCTTTACAGTGTCTACTGGGCTGCGGTACCGTACGCACCCATTATCAGGCTCACCTCCCATCAGCTTCACCTACACATTAAATCCGGTTGTCGGTCATATGTCGACCGCGTATGCCACACAAGTGTCAGAAAAGCTGGCACTATGCTCCAGATTCGATTTTAATATTTACTCCTACGAAAGCGACCTGGCACTTGGTTTCGAATATCGAACAAAAAATAGATCATCCGTTTCCAAAGAAGAAGGCATAGTTACACTAGAACCAGGACGAACGGAACGGTTAGAAGGATTGATCAAGGGCAGGATAGGCTTTACAGAAGGTCTAGCGTTGATGTGGGAAGGTCGTTTCAAAAATACTTTATTTAGCCTAGGACTTACTGCAGACTTAACTAATCGAACAAACCCCATACGTACGATCGGGCTGGAGTTTCAATACTTCTCATAAAAAAAAAGAAAAGAAGAACTGATATCTGTAGTTCATTACTGCGTGCAAGCAGGAAAAAGCACAGTGCAAGGAAGTCCCCAACATATGTGCTACGCATTATGTTGTCTTTGAGAAATCCATTCGCATCGCTCGGGCGCCTTTTGCTGTAAAATCACGTTTATGTTGTAATAGTTAAAAATTGCGCAGAAACTTCAAGTAGGGGGAGCTTGCCTTCATATGACAGTAGGTGTTGTTAACCAGTGGGTTAAATCAGAGTCTCGGAAGACTAAAAAGAAATGGAAGTAAATATGATCTCCGTGAGCAGATACATGGGACAAAAGGGAACAGCTGCCTCTTCTTTCAAGTGGTATATTTTGCAGGAGTCAATCATAGATTGGAAACACAACAGTTCATTTGTGGGCGAACAGCAATAGTTCAAACTTTTATTCGTGCAAGCGGGCACGTGTCACATAATAGCAAGTAACATGAAGCACTGAGTTTACGTCTCAAGAATCGAACAACTGGGTACATCGGTTGAATGTCTCGTCAAAGGATTTAAATAGAACCATTTTAAGCATTAAATTGATGAATAAAGGGGTGACAGACATAACTACATTTTTCTCTTTTCTTTCTTTCGTAAAAATGGATGTCTGTCCATCAAATACTGTGAGCTTATTTACTTGATAATACACTTACCTAACATTCTAAATAGGCTCGTCAATTTCTAACGTGTGATGTCGTCGATCGATGCGCGCGTGGTATCCACTTTGACGGACACTTTGCTACGTGCGCTGGATTAGAGTTCGAACTGAAAGGATACATGGGCAAAGTGATAGAGTGATGGAAAAGCCGGTGATCAGGGAAAGATGGAGGCAAAATCCTATATTGAAGATATATATGATCCCTTTTTCGCGTGAGATAGAGAAGTCTGTCAACTGGCATGAACACATGAACGAGCACAATATCCTGATGTCAGTATCGGCATAAAAAAATGGCACGCAGCGCGAAAATTGTTTTTTGAATCTCGCACCAAATAATTTAAAGCTGGAGAAAATTCGCATGCAAAGTCCTATAAAAAAGGGATTTGTAGAAGGTCAGCATTGACGTTTTGAATGTCTGAACGATCATCGGATTTACTTTCTTCCATTGCCACAAATCAGAAGGCAAGTATACCCTAAGCCACAGTGACCTCATCTTCTATTTATCTCATAAAAGAACAGACTGCAACCTTCCTTTTTTTCTGTTGTGCGTTAATCAACTTTTTGGCAATAGCTCATTCAGCTACATTCTTAGACAGGCCAAAAGTCCTTTTGTTCATTTTTTTCTTTCTCTTCTGTTTATTATATTGAATTTACAAAGAAATCGCCGACATGTCTGCCGATGCCAACACCGACCAAAATATCGAGATCTGGAAGATGAAGAGACTCATCAAAAGTCTCGAGGCCGCGCGAGGGTAGGTTTCCTACTTCTCTAGAGATGTGTTTTTTTTTTGAACTGGCATTTATAGAAACGGCACTTCCATGATTTCACTTATTATCCGTATGTAATCTGCAATGCTGTATCCAGGAGCAGGGCAACTAACTTTCAGCAATAATAGCCCCTAAGGATCAGATTTCTCGGGTCGGAAAAATGTTGGCTGATGAATACGGTACTGCCTCTAACATCAAATCTCGAGTCAACCGTCTTTCTGTCTTGTCAGCTATTACATCAACCCAGCAGAGATTAAAGCTATACAGCAGAGGTACCTGGCAATTTTTTTTTTTTTCATATCTCAGAACACTAGACAACATGTTTATTACTAGTTCCCCCCAACGGTCTCATCGTTTACTGCGGTACTATTGTAACGGAAGAAGGCAAAGAAAAGAAGGTCAACTTTGATTTCGAACCACATAAGCCAATCAACACTTCCTTGTACCTTTGCGATAACAAATTCCATACTGAAGCTCTTTCTGAGCTACTTGAGGCAGACGCCAAGTTCGGTTTTATTATTATGGATGGTAACGGTGCTTTGTTTGGTACCTTGTCCGGCAACACTCGTGAAGTGATCCATAAGCTTCAGGTCGACTTGCCAAAGAAGCACGGAAGAGGTGGTCAGTCAGCCCTGCGTTTCTCCCGTCTTCGTGAGGAAAAGAGACATAACTATGTCCGCAAGGTTGCTGAATTGGCTGTCAACTTCTTCATTACAGCTGACAAGGTTGGTTATCAGAATGGAGTAGTTTACCTTGTGCCTTCTTTTCTGATGCAACTGTGGCTAGGTTAATGTCGCAGGTCTTGTTTTGGCCGGTTCTGCCGATTTCAAAACCGAATTGTCACAATCCGATATGTTTGACCAGCGTCTGCAAGCAAAGGTTGTGAAGGTTGTCGATGTCTCATATGGTGGTGAAAACGGTTTCAACCAGGCCATTGAGTTGTCCGCAGAATCGTTATCCAACGTCAAGTTCATCCAGGAGAAGAAGTTGATCCAAGCATACTTCGATGAAATTTCTCAGGATACCGGAAAATACTGTTTCGGTGTTGAGGATACCCTCAAGGCCCTCGAATTGGGTGCTGTCGAGAGCTTGATCGTTTGGGAGAATTTGGACACTAAGCGTTACGTGTTGCGTGATGCTGCCGGCACAGAACACGTTTTTCATCCCACGAAGCAGGAAGAAAAGGACCGAACATTCATGGCTGATAACAGCCCTGAAGCAGCTGGCACACCTAACGCGGAGATGGAAGTCATTGAAGAGCGCCCGTTGTTAGAGTGGTTTACTGAAAAATACCGTGACTTTGGTGCTTCCCTAGAGTTTGTAACCAACCGATCTCAGGAAGGTTCGCAGTTCGTGAAGGGTTTTGGTGGCATCGGTGGCATCTTGAGGTAAGCAGGAAGCCCGTTATGGTGGTTTGATGATACATAACTCTCGTCTCCGTAGATACCGTGTCAACTTTGAACAGCTCAACTACGAGTCGGACGAATTCTACTCTGATGATGATTTCTAAACTGGAATACACCCGCGCCAAAAAAGAAAAAGAAAAAGTTTAAACGAAAACAATCCAAAAAGTTGTAAAATGTACAGTGTCATGATGATTCACTCTGCACAATACAAATCGCCTTCCTCTTACATTGACATATGTTGTCGAACGGCATCCTTATTTTATCTGCTGATCCCGGAGCTCATTTACAAAAAAATTGCGCTGAAGGTTACATGGCACATAGACATCAGACCCAGCATTGGAACATAATCAGCTGCACATGATTATATACACCTTTGAAGCGCCATTCGATAGATTAAGCGCACAACTCTTCCGTTGTAAGTCCAAGTGTGGTTACGGAAACAAGAATGTAATGCAAAATAGATGGTTTCTAAAATGTATCTAAGGAATATGGGTAACGCCCTTGGTAGCACGCTTCTGTTGGAAAGTATAAGATTGTCGGCTTTCTTCGTTCTTAAATGCCATCTTTGTGTTCTTCTTTTCCTCTCGACGGTTCTACAATCTTGGTTAGTGACTCATAATACAATTTAGTCGCTGGGATTACCTTTTTGGCATCTTTCACTGCTTGCTTTCTTGCCTTCTTTTCTTCTTTGCTCTCTTTTTTCGTTCGTGGTGCTCCCAGATTGGGTCGTTCCTCGTCATCTTCAACCTCTTCTTCTTCCTCTGACACATTGCCGTCATCCTGTACGTCCTTGTCCTTCCTTCGCTCCTTTCTCTCTACTTCAACCAGGATTGGCATACCAGTCTTGGGATCAATGCTGATCTTTTTCTTTGGACCTCGATCTGAAATCATCTGTGGATGATTTTCCAGATTTGAGTATGTCGAAAGCACACTCTGGCAATCCCATGCCTGTCTCTGTTTGACCGGTCGTTCAAACAAACCAATCTCCTCTTGCTCCTGCTTTTTAGATTTCATCGATGTGGGTCTTTCCACAACTTCTTCGCCGTCATCTGAAATCTTGGTAGCCTGGAGTGCCTGGCGGACAGTGTCCAACTTTTGCACAGACGTATCACCTTCCAGCTTCAGATCCATGCGCTTGCCAACCAATTCGTATTTTTCAAGGAAATCATCAAGGATAGCATCAAAATCGCCTCGTTCCTCGCGGTCCTCCAGATCCTCGTCATCTTCATCATCGTTCATATATTCTTCTTCAATCTGTAACAAGAACACTAAGTAATCCGATTCCTTGCCCTTTTTTTAATGTACCTTATCAAAGCGCTCGTCCAGTAGTCTCAACTGGCTGTTACGGTGCATTGCGGAAGATGACATGGAAGCCCCGGTAAATCTAGATTCTCGTTCATCCTCATCATCCTCGTCGAATTCATCATCGGAACCTCTTCGGTTTTGGTCTCGTTTGAAGCTGTGCGTGAACCCGTCAGTTATTACGGACACCACAAATTAGGTTTACTTACTTTCTGAATGCAGCTTGCCAGTCATAGCTGCCATCTTCATCATAGATTTCTTCGACCTCCTCCTCTTCGTAGTATTCCTCGTCTTCTGGAACGTAGACATCGCCATCAGCATTTAGATCGTTGAAGAAGTCTTCGTCAAGTTCGTCATCGACATATTCTTCGTCTTCCAAGGCTTCTAAAACTTCACGTAGGCGAGGATCCATGTCAGGTTGTAGGCCACCTTCTAAACCGCTAACATGTGCAATTGCGCCGGTGTCTCGCTCAATTTCAGAGGGCAAAACGCCTGCAGGTAATTCAACGAGTTGTCGGTTTTTGTTCCCGCTAGCTTCGTCGCGGAACGAGAGGTCTTTCGGTTGTTTTTGCTTTTCCTTTTTTGGGGCTTCCAAGAAAACAGCATCGGTGGCGCCAATAGGCTTCAAATGCTGCATGTAGTCGTACTCAGAGTCGTCAAAATAGATACCGTGAAGAGCTGCCTGGCCTACTCGTCTGTTTATTTTTTTAAAAAAGAAAAAGGAACAGTTAGCGATACAACAGCCTATTACCGAAGGACAAGGCTTACTGGTCAATTTCGTCCTGTGACATTTTTGTTGGCTTGTGTCGAATCGACTCAAGTTCCTCTTTTGTTTTATGCTGCAGATCATGAGTGATAGTTCAACGAGCACAAAAGTCTTTTCTTACCTTGGCGAGGTTGGAAGGAACAACCTCTTGTAGCACTCGTTCGGACGCCTCAGTGTCATGAATCAGTGGATCACGTTGCGATCGATGCACAACATGATAATGCTTTGCAGACTTGCGATCGATAAATGGCTTTCTTCCCATGTTAACTTGTCACTTGAAAGGAAAAAAAAGCTCAAGCAGCAACTTAAAATGGGACAAGTGGCTTGTGTATGGTTCACACGTTCTTATTGGATCGTCCCTCGAATATTGGAAGGCGGCCCTTCTTTTTTTGCTCTCTCTTTTTCTACCCTTTTCCATCATGACTGACACGATTGCTCCCCCGACACTTCCCAAGGGCGTGAAGAAGCCTAATGATGAAGCTTACAGGAAGGAGTTGGATGCAATTAACGCGAGAATCGAAAAGCTCAAGAAACAATCGGTAAGTTACAGATTCCCATCATAAGTTTCGGGCGGTCCGGCCGTGTCGAATGGATGTAGCCGGTCTTGTATAAAAGACCTTTCTATTGGGTCGATGTGGCAGCTTGTAAAAGTGATGGATATATGATTTTTGTTGCGTGTGTTTGGGGTCTGTGCGCAAGGGGTATTGTACATGTTTCGATGGCCTAACTTTATGTCATATAGGATGCCGTGAAGGAAAAGATCAACCAGTTGCCTGCCAAGTCCGATAATACTCGCCGAGAAGAACTCAAGGTTCAACTGGCTGAACTGAGAGACAAGCAGGCCGAGATCAAGAAAGGTAGACAGGCTGTCTATGACCAACTGGATTTGCTTAATGACTCGATCCGAAAGAAGGTTCGTGATTAATCGTTTATATGATCTCATCGCTGACGTGGCATTCTCAGGTGAATAGCATTAAGTCATTCCAGGCAAAGGTACCCTTCAAGACCAAGGCTGAGGTCGACAACCGTATCAGGTACGTTCTTTTTTTTTTTTTCGGGGGCAAGACTGACGCGTGCTAATCTTATTATTTTTCAGAGAGCTGGAAAGCAAGATCGAGAATGGAGGAGTGAGACTTGTGGAGGAGAAGAAGGTAAGATCATTTATTCGAACACCGCTGTGTGTTTATAATTTTGCCACAGATGCTGCAAGAAATCTCGTTGTTGAAGCGTAGCCGCGAGCAGGTAGAAGGTTTGGACGAGCAGCAGGCTGCCATTGACCAAGAAAGAGCCATCCAAGCGGAGATCAAGAGCAAGATTGACGATAGCGAAGCGAAGAAAATCAGCGAACAGTACGAGAAGTTGGACGCTGAGTTCAAACAGCTCAAGGAAGAGGCTTCGCAAAGTCGAGAGGCACGCAACAAGCTTTATGATGAACGCACCAGACTTCGCGGTCTGTTGGACGAAGAATACAACCAGTTACGCTCCTTGCGCGACGAGCACCGCAAGGCTAACGACGAGTACTACACTTTCTTGCGTCAACTCCGAGAATACAAGAAGGAACAGGAACGTCTGCGGAAGCTCCAAGAAGAAGCAGACAAGCGCAAAGAAGCTGCTGAACAGGAACTTGAGTTGGCTTCTATGCCCGCATTTGCACATGAGATCACTCTCTGTGAGAATCTTGCCAAGTATCTCCAGAGCTTTATTGCTGGTCCTACTCCAGAGGCTGCTGCTCGCAAGGCGTCTCCCGCGGCAAACGCCCCTGAAGGATTCGTTCTTCTGAAGAAGTCGGATAGTGATGAGGATTACTTTGCCGGTGCCGGTAAGAAGAAATCCAAGGGTTCCTCCGCCAACAAGGAAAAGAAGACCGATACTCTGAAACTGCCATTGGCAACTTTGGAGGACTTCTTTGACATTAAGGTGACTGTGCCCACAAAGATCTCGGAGATTCCCGCGACACTTGAGAAGTTGAAGGAGAGAAAAGCCTGTTATCTGGCTGAACAGCCCAAGGTAACAGAAGCCAACAAGAAGAAGGCCCAAGAGAAGATCACTGCCTTGATGAAGAAGGAGGAAGAAGAGAAGGAAGTTAAAGAGGAGCCTGTTGCTACCGAGCAAAAGGAAGAAGAAAACTAGGAGAAAAAAGTAGAGTTTTTTTTTTGTAATTTTGACTCACAACACGAGCTTACAAATCATACATGCTCGATTGACCACCAGTTCTAAACTAACTATATACATCATCTTGTTACCAACTTTGCAAGTGTAAGCATTTTATATAACTTGCTTGAACTTTTAATGTGTGTACAATGTTGAACATTGACAGCAATTCTTGTTCCGCAAGGTCCTCGCACGCTGCCACGTGGAAATGTGACTGACAAACTGCTGCTCTCCAGCACCATGACATCGAGAAGTCATATCATTATGATACTTCGCGTTAATAAGGAGTTTGCTCCATCAACATAGGAAGTATCAAAACTTTTCCACAATAGTCGCTATCAGCGAAAAAAAAAAAAAGAAAGAAAGAAAGAAAGAAAGGAAAAGAGCAGCCTGTAACACTGCCTTTCGAGACATTTAAGTTCTACTGTAGAGTTTCGCCACGATCTCACGCGGTATCATTTGGTACATGTCGATGTACCAGATTGGCAAACATGTCATGGTGTAATAAGTTCAGGCGTTGTAGACGACTAATAGAATGGCTCATATGGGACTTTGAACCTTGATATGCAAATACCAATCCGATAGAATGCTTCCATCGGGACTTAATGATTCAACTGCTGCCGGTGTCAGCAGCCTTGTACTTTGCTGCCTCGGTCTCATGTTGAGTTTGTACCTGAAAATCGGGTCGCTTCTACCTACAACTCCATATGTACCTATGTTATGAAATGGGACTGCTGAGATACTTTGGAAGCGAGAAAATAGGAATTGTATTTGGAGCAAAGGAAATGACATGTTTATTAGAGATGCACCCGGCATTACCTAATAGATGGTGTTAGCGTCTCGAATAATAGTAAAATGCTTTAGTTTACAATCCCTGGCCAATCCATACCCGAGAAAATTCTTGATTCCGCAGCTGGGGAGGAATCGGATTGCTGAGCAAGCTAGTCAGGATCGCCTTGTTTGTTCTTACGTTTTGACACTGCTGCTTGAGCGCGGTCGTCAAGGTAACATTATCCCATTCCCACTCATTGGTGCACAATTCAACGCCACTGCTGGCTAGGATAAGGTCGGTACGCCGATCAAACGCGTTCAGTTGCTTTTTTCCACCATCGAAGCGCATACAGTGGTCGCTCGATAAAACGATACCCTCGGTGGAAAGAATATTTACCACTATATCGAGAATATCGTTTAAGCAGATGTGCAAAATTTATAGCCTACCG
This sequence comes from Saksenaea vasiformis B4078, assembly GCA_000697055.1. Classification (NCBI taxonomy): domain Eukaryota; kingdom Fungi; phylum Mucoromycota; class Mucoromycetes; order Mucorales; family Saksenaeaceae; genus Saksenaea; species Saksenaea vasiformis. The sequence goes on along the minus strand of JNDT01001979.1, from coordinate 51,202 downwards.
ATTCTGTTCCAAAAAAAATCATAATATCGAGAATACCGCTATATCGAATATCGTTATATAGAGCGACCACTGTATTTCTGTTGAGAATATCCTTGGATGCTTGGCAGACTCATTCCCCACTGACAACAAATTATCAGCCCTGTGTTTAGATTTGGAAAAGCGAGCGCAATGCTTACTCGTCAATTTCCAACTTGCTATCGCTCATGATAACATCTAAGATGTGGGCAAACTTTCGGTAAAAGGTGGTTTCGCTTGGACCTTTCATGTGCTGCCTGACACATGATTCCTCCGGAAATTTGTTGGCTATCGCGGATACGACGTCCCACACTTGTAGCAACTGAGGTTGAGGAGCTCCATCAGACTCAAGCAGCTCAATTTTCTTTTTAAACACGGCAATATCCAACGATTTCTTCTTCAGTTTGCCATCCTCATCTTTGCGCTTACTTGGAAGATGTATCGTCGCTCAGAACGACATGCAAGCTGCATATGAGAATGTTTGAGCTTACCTCTATCACATCGGAGAAAATTTTCTTTGATGGCGGATGAAGGCTCCCAAAACTGCGGGTCCCTCATCATACGCTTGTATCAGCTTATGCACTGAGGGGTTCAAACAACAGTGTACTCTTGACAGGGCCATTCTAATTAACTGATTAGTTTCGATTGTAAGCAGTCCTCATTTTATGAATTTCATACTCGAGAGCCACCATCACTGGTGTTTCTTCCAAGTAGCAACGCAATAGTCGCGCGGTCAAAAGATCTAGTCGCTCGCTGACACTACGGGAAAAACTCTTGGAAAAATCTTGAATTTTGTCATTTTTGTAAGGGTTTTGTGAGGTATTGCTAAGTTTTTGCGATAATTAACGTAATTTCTCGTAGTGCGATGGACTGTGGATTGAAATTTGCTATGTAGGTCTGCAGCTGTGATGCCTCATCCATCATCAAACTTCCATTCTTCCGCTGGTGCAAACAGCTTAATTTAAAAAATTCTTAGGTTGACTTGATTTTCAAGACCTACTGCTTCGCCCCCAATTGGAACACTTTCTCCGGGAACTCTTTTGCTTTAACGTTCAGTGGCAGATCACCACCGTCACTGTTCTCCTGCTCTTCACCATCAGCTTCGTTATCTAATTACTGACTTTAGTCAAGCGGCTAACGCATTATATTTATTTTTTCATTACTTTCTCCCTCTTCCTGTTGTCCAGTGAATGGTTCTGGACTAGGGCAGACCTTACGCCGAACCCATTAAAATACCATCTGGTGGATAATGGCTGAACAACTCCAAGCCAGAATCAAACATGGAAGTGATGCAACGGTAAACGTTGTGGGCGAAAAAGTACAAATAGGCTTTTTCGTCATAAACTATACTTTGAGCTGCGGCAGTACCTGTTAAGGACACTCCACGGAAAAGTGGTGGTGCTGTGGCAATCAGGAACATTGCAAATTCCATAATATGCAATGCCGAAAGGATCGCATGCGGCCGACATGAAATCAGCGGGGTATTGTACCTGGTAGAGCAGCCTCTGTCGCTGCATCCCACAGACATTGAGCCCATGCCATTGAGTTTGTTTTCTTCGGGAACACATTTAATATGCAAAGCTCTTGCTAAAGAACAAAGTTAACATTGTCTCATTAGTTGAACCACTGACAGGTTGTCAGGCGTTGTTATATATGACGTCTCTTCAATCTGCCCATTTTTGGCTCCCTTTCGAGAAAAAGCAGTAGCTTAAATAAGAAGACGGCGGCGCTCACTTCTGGAAGCTTAAAAATAGAGGTATTCTATTTGAGCAGCGTTTACGTACAGGAGTGGGTTAAGAAGTGTGCGAATAAAAGTGCGGTTCGCAGAGGCTGTGGTATATTGGAGAATCCGAGTGGAGCCAAACGGGTGTGTCCTCCAAGATGGGATTCGGCAGTTACAAGTTGTCGGGTGTAGCAGTGTTGTCAGATCTCCGATCATTATCCATCTGATAAGTGAAAGTTGTAACGATCACTCTATTCTTGTTTCACCTAAAACGTCCGTTCCTTTCTCTGAAAAGAAGTTCGACTATAATGGATGTTATTGATACTGCACGATACGAACCAATACCGAGCGTGCGAAAACCCGTGCGGATCCACCGTGCTGCTACTCTGTTACACAAAAAATGCAGTGTAAGGATAAAAGGGAAACAGGGTGCCCAATTCTGCTTTTTCCCACCATGGCAGCTTGCGTTCTTCCGTATGAGCTATATGAACTTTTGTCGCTATACTTATCTACAAAAGACCAGCACGCGTGCCTGTTTGTATGCAAACCCTGGTACTCTGCATTCCAAGCATCATTATACCGGGAAGTAATCATTCACCGTCGTTCGAAATTCGAGCGATTCTACCATGCTCTCCAGTCATCGTCATCACCAGTAACAGGACGTTATGTCCGAAAACTAGTGATTCAGCATGGTCTTGTTACCCAGGACGAAGTCGACAGAATCCTTTGTCTGTGTCCGCTGTTAGAGACTTTGGAACTGCCTTTGTTGACCCAATCCGATAACTATCTATCAGAACATCGCCAGCACCATGATCATCTGCGTCAACTCAATGTTCAAGTATGCCCTGCCAGTTTAAAATTGGTATCTACTTTTTCTCTGACTCATTTAAGTCTGCGATACACCGGGGAAATAAATGAACGTCTTGGAATGCTCACCCAAATTTTGTCACATACGCCTAATCTTACTTTCCTGTCGCTGTCCAAACTTAAACGTTGGATCACTATCGATTACATGGAATCTATTCATCGACTCTTGCCAAAACTTGACACCTTGGAATTTCTGGATTTTAACTACAGTCTCGCCTATCAAGAGCCAACCATTCCTGCCGTTACTCCATGTCACCTGCGCACCTTTCGTTGCCGTGGTGGCGCTCTCTATCAGCCAGCGTGGTTGCTGTACATAGCCTTCAAGTATCCCCATTTGATTACCCTTGATTTGGAAGCCAATGCAGATGTTCATCTGCTGGACCGGCATGAAGTCAATATTGGAGACGTTGATATCAGCAAAGAAGCCGTGTTGGCAGTGGCACGTCGTTGTCGCAAACTCCAGACTGCACGATTTATCAACTTCCCAGTGGATCACCGCCTTGCTAGCAGTCTAAACTCTCTTGTCCATAATCTTGGATTAGGCTATTTTGATGGACTTTCTTCAACGACGTTTGAGAGCATTGCGCGACTGAGATTAACTTCGTTGACTCTCCAAGGGACGCTCGCGATGGACCTAGACGAGGTGGCAAAAAATATTGGTCGTTGCCTTATTCTAAAAGATTTGACACTTGACTGCGGCTACCCTTATGCAGGCCTCCGACGGAAGGAAATTGCTGTAGGCACAGTAGACGTCATTGATGCTATGTTAAGTCATTGTCAACGTCTCGAGTCCGTAAGTCTGAGAACTACCTACAGTGACCGGCCAAATGTTCTACCTTTTCGGCTTGTCAAACATCGTTCCCTCAGGCGGCTAACGTTGATCGAGAGCAGCCTTGACACCATCCTTTTCGACTATTTATCCCAGCAATGTCCAAGCCTTGCCTATTTATCTTTGTGGCAATGTTGCCGGAAGAAATCTTACGACAATATTGAATTTGCCGTCCATATGCCCCAGCATACACTCTCTGTGGATCTACGAAATTTTTATGAGCATTCATTCAAATGGTCGCGACGCTGCAAGCTTTTTGGACTTACATGTTCTCAGGAGACACGGTGGTACCTTGTCCACGAATCTAGAGAGGTCGAAATCCAGAGGTACCTCGAGAGTTATCATTACGAGATCGCCAAGGAAATCCGCTTATTGCAGCCTCATGAGGCTCGTACATTGGATAAATTGGTACAATGCAATAAGGATAATTTGTGTCCAAAAAGAACAGTATACCAGCCTACCTGGGAAGAATATATCCTCTGTGGTTTAGTACATATTCATTGCAGAGCAATTAATTATTTATGTATCAATGACAAACGTGTTATCTAGTAAATAAATTTGTGGTTCACAGTGTAAAACGATACCTAAATTGTGTTTCTATGTTTCTCTTCCAAGACTTCTCATAGTGAGATAATAATATGTAGAACGTTGTCATCTAAAGCGTTATCTGTCAAGAAAAAAAAATGAACCGACGGAAATGCGTACTTTTTTTATCGTGAACATGGCTACTGTTCTCTTTGTTCGAAGAAAGTGATACAGAAGTTGTTGGACTCATTACGCATCTCGTAACTTTGCAAATCGCTAGCGCCTCCCCCATGACGCTCCTCGCTAAGGAAATCCTCGATAATATCAATATGGAATAGTTGATCTTCCAGAGAAGCACATGATCCACTTCAGAACGTCAACCAATCCTCGGTTTCCTTCATATCTTCCTTTACAGCGATAGAAATTAGCTCTTCGGCGCTAAGCTAACCTACAGCAGTCTCTTCAAGGGTTTGAAAATTCGTCATGTTAGGCTACTTCAATAGATTGAACTAGTGCTCTGTCCATGGTACAAGTCTTAGTACATCATTTCTCCAGGCTGGGATTCAGTCTTTTTATCTACGTCGCGTTGCTTTGTTCGTCGGTCACAGATGTAGGCTTGGTGTCATCGTATAGGATAATGAGAAACAGTACCTCGGACGCCTATTTATCCTCCTTTTCATTGATGTAGGTCGATAAACTTTACTAATCAGAATACTGCACTAGAATATATGTAGAAACGTATTGTACGATAACTTATCGCTGTACGTACATGCAGTTCTTGAAACATTTGGATAGATACCATGTAATTCACATGTAGTTACTACTCGGAACACTTTTCAGCGCAAACTCCAGAAAATTAACCCTCGCAATTGTAAGCATTTTGCGAGGAATCGAGAACGTGAAATTAGCGCGAGGCACTGTATTTAGATCACTGAGCATATCAGGCCTTTACCTGTGGCTGGAGTCCTCGCGGTATGGGAAACTCAAATGAAAAATCGTATGGACATGATTTATGAAGTATTATTAAACGGCCACAGCACGTCAAGTACGACATTTTCTCATGATTTAAGCAGTTTCCGATACTAGCGATGCATGCGAAGCGCTTTTAATGCCTTCCTCACTTTTGTCTTTTTAATAAGGTTCTATCAGTCGCAGAATAAAGTCCTCATGAGCTCTCCTTTTATGAATCGATTGAAATTCAAGGATCCCAGATTAATGCATATGAAAATCTTTGAATATTCGAAATATTGTATGCTAATAACAGCAGAGGATAGCAAAAAAAGAATGGACCACTGGAATGATTGGAGGGCTGCTAAAGGTGATGGAATTACTCTAAACTTAAGTTGCAATGATTGAATGTGAGGATTCATCTCCAGACGGTGATTGATAACGTTCTAATATCGTACACGAAGGACATCTCATTTACCACATCATTAACTGGCATTTCCTTTCGTAGTTTCAACGCGTGTGCTCCGCATCAATGTATGCTTGGCTTTTCAAGCGCTATTAATAGATGATGCCTGTGATTAAATCTACAAATGCTTGACAGGAAGGAAACGAATAGGATTCTCTGTGGTGCTGTTTATCCATGACAAGGAGATAGAGCAACTCAACATTCTACGCCAATCCTTTACCGCTTTGGGAGGCAATTGTAACGGATAGCAATCGAGGACATACAAAGTAAGGACCACGCTGACCGTATGAGGTCTTACAATCCTGTTTCGATACATGTCCGATAGGCGAGGAGTAACCCGTATAATCCGTGGTGGTACCGACATTTGCATGGCCATACCTAAGAAATATGTTCACGGAAGCCGTCTTTACTGTTGACGTTTGTCCAACTCTGTTATCAAACCTATATGCTTATCTCCTGTACCATGTCTAAAGATATAGGTATTGCTATGTCACTAGAAACCACACACGGACAATCTCAGAGTCCTGAAGGAGTGTAAACAGTGAAGTCGCACGTAAACGTGACGACTGTCACACCTTTATATAAAACTGACCAAAGGGGATGATTTAAACTCCTTCCGAATATATTGATCTACAATACGGCAAAAGGTGCGTTACATGTCCTAGCCTTCCCTGTTCTAAAGGCCGATATTACCCGCGCATTTCATCTTGAGGGTTCCCCAGCTAGGAAGTAGCCCGTTCCCTTTGTATCCATATTGCTAACTTTGATCAATATCGGAATCGTTTGCAGGTAGTGCAATCGGAGGCAGACATAACTGAGATAGAATTCGTAATCTGACTGACACCATCTATCGATATGGTTTGGTGTGGCTAATGATTTACAGGTCCAATGCACCCAAGTGAATATTATGCATAAAAGCAATTTTATTGGTTTAGAGCTCACAAAGGAGTAGTACATAGCTGTACTAACAGCGATCGTTGTATTAGTACTGTTTAGGAAGGTGAGAAGAGGTCACACAAGCACAATCGAGAAAGGCGACAAATGGAAAATTACGCCGCGGAAGCAGACTTGGTGTCACGGCCTCTGTCTTAGTTCCTTGCCAGGGGTTGTTGTACTAACGGACACCAAAAGATTTGTATAAAAACAGGTCCCTTCAAGACACAAACTTAAGGATTACAGCTCAGATACGTACTGTCAAGAAAATATGACCATCGACCCAGATTTTGTCATCTGTCGAAAATACCAGTTTGACGACAAGCACCCACAAAGCAAGATTGTTGCCGGTATTCTGGATTACTTCGAAATCTCCCGCACACATGAAGTCCGTATTAATTATTTCAAGGAGCTTGATGACATTGCCCAGCGTGTGATCGATGAATACAAGCTTGACGTCAATATCGACGACATACGGTTGAATGGATCCTTGATGCCAGACTGCCACAGATCATCCGGTGTCCAGGCATACTATTACTTTGCATTTATCTTTGATGACTTGATGATATTCCGTGGGCTCGACTACCTTGACCTGATCCATGCGCTTGAATATCGCCCCAACAACATGCCTCCTCTGGTACAAGAGCTACTTTCTATCTTCCTGAAGCACTGGGAGAAGGATTTTGGTGATAAGTTCACTCTGTTGCGTACGGAAGCGATTACTTGGGTCACTGCCGTCAACCAACAGCTCCAAGTGACTTTTAACAAGAACGAATACTTTATGTTCAAGCTCAAATGCCACGCCTCCTACTTGACACTCATTCTGATGTTCCTGCTACGTGATGTCCAATGCACGTATCTAGAGTACCGTAATTTGCAGCTGACGTTTGAGATGTTCATGTTCTATATAAATGAGTTGGCGTCATGTATCCGGGAAAAGGATGAAGGCGAATTAACGTCAGTCGACAAGTTATTCTGCACAAACGACTTCTCCAGGATTGCGGAATATTGCAGCAAGCAGATTTACAAGACGATGGATGGGCTTGAAGAGAGGTGCAACTTGATGGCATCCTTAGAACTGATTCGGCTGTGCAAGAATACGGTCTTTGTCCATCTTGCTTCCGAGCGATATGAGAAATTCTTCATTCGTATTGGAGAACATAAAGAGTAGCAGTAGTTAATGCTTATAGTTACTATTTCTCTCGTTTTCATTTGTTATTCAATGTCATCAGAATAATAAAGGATATTCACCCCAGTTTACACAATGCGTAGGCAGCCTTGCCTTTCTCTGCACTGTGTGCCAGGCGTGTTGCCAAGCTATGGTATCACATTTAGAGTAAGAACGGCTAAATGCAGTACTAATGCATGCATGGGTTAAAAGATGGGCGGAAAGGATTAGCAGTTTACATGGTCAATTGCATCGAAGGATCGAGGACACCACTAAAGCTGAAGTAGGGAACGCAGGCTGCTGGCGGTATTAGCTATTCCCTATCCCTATATTCGCCCTTTAAACAGAAATCGCTCGTACGCGGGAACATATAAACGAGGATCATAGTGTTTGATTGATATTCCGATAAGAACAGACTTGCTATATGTTTCCCATGAGAGTTTGCTGTGGAAGCTCAAATCATGCATTAACCTGTACTTTATCGGCTTGTCATTTTTCTAGATTTTTATCTTTATTTCTATCCAGGGGATTTCTGCATTTGCGGAGACGTAGTGCAGTTTATCTCAGTCGACTAAAATGTATTAATGTCTTCACTTAAAGATTCCACCAGTAATATTTTGGAATATTGAATACAGGAACTTTAGGGAGTAGCTCAACCTCCAGTGAGATGAAATGGACGAATACAGTACCAATGCACTCATAAAGCAGGCTTTGATAGTGAGCGAAGTTAAATATGTATATTCAGCTTCCCAACTCACCTGCATTTTCAAATGGCAAAGAAATTCGTTGACAGATATGATATTTATTTCATTCGAGCTGGATGTATATACTACGTATCGTTCCTTTTTCTTGCACGATAAATTTACTGCATTATTTTCACAACGGTTTGATGCACGTCAATCTTGCGTTACCAGGGGAAAAAACTAGAATGCCTTTCTAGGCTTCAGGCTTCCGAGATCTTCCCTCCTTCCTGGAAACGAACCTACGTCTGCCTTTCCCCGTCTTAGTGCAGCGTAGTATGCGTTAGGTCACGCAAGAAGCGCGTTTGCCCTATGTGAGCCCGCCCGTTGTCCGTCGGAGATGTGGATCACCTCGCGTACCTGCGTCCGTCGACATCGACTTCGGCTGCGACACGAGCGATCGCCGGTTAAGACACACAAAGCATTGCAACCTAAATGTTCCCGGGTGTCTTTGACATATGGATAAGCAACTAGCCTTCTTAACGTGAAATACGCTCGAGTGATTGATAGGATCCCTTTGCCTACCCTGAGATGACGCTATTGCGACTGTCCAATCCGGATCCCTCTTCAATGCTTTGTCTCCCAGCCGACACCTGCCCCGCTCCTATGTGAGTTCTCCAGAGACTCTTTGAGCCGTCCCGTGCAACTTGATCCGGACAAAAAGCTTACAACGAGTGAACCCCGTCCATGTTGGACCTACCACGATATCTCGACCCTCACAGGGCATTGCCCCCGCCTGCCCCCTACGACTGACAGGGAACGTGGCTTTTTGACCACCGGCGCCGCCTAAGCACATTCGACCTCTGTCAGCCTCAAAGGCAAGCATACTGGCGGGCGAAAGATTGACTGGCTGAGGTCGCTCGCCTTGTTCGTTCGTCCCCCTTTTTCTTTACGCCTTCGCCGAGGCCACATATGCTGTAGCGAGGGTCGAACGTAGGCCAAAAAGATCGAGTGAGAAAACTCTTTATTTCCTATAACTATACTAGTATTTTACAGAAAGGTTGCCGAAGAAGATCTTCGTGTTGCGACCGATGCAGGTAGTGTGATACTCCCGTTCCCGGTATGCTACTTTGCTCGTCTTGTTGTTCGCCTTGTCGTTGGCCTCATTGTTCGTCTTGCTCTTCGCTTTGTTGTTTTGCTTGCTGAGCTCGTTCGCCAAACGATTCATTCATCCGGCGGCATCATCCCATCGCCGTGACAGATGCATCGGGAACCCATGGGTTGATCGTTGGCGAGATTCAACCCACCTCCGGAATGGCCCCCACAGAGCCAGAACCGTACACCAACTGAACCCAGATGGACGTCATCCAGCCCAACAGGCAAATGCCGTCAGGACCGTGCCGGGGTTTGCCAACTCTTACCTCGAGAGCCAGCGGTTGTGCACGAACTTTAGAAATGAATCTCTGGCGTCATGCAAACCAGTTTCGAACCAGGAGCGCACAACCAGAAGAGCATACACCCAACTAATCATACGTCAAGCTCTAGAGCGCATGTCGGCTAACACACCGGAGTGAAAGCTATCCAGGTGATTCAGCGCCTAGAACCGAGTCTGAACCCTGTAGACCGGACCCATAGGAACATACGTTAACCGACTTTCAAGGCAAAGCCAGCTAAAGCGGAGGTATTTTAAAGAATCATCTCTGGGAACCTACCACCCCCACAAGACCGAAGTCTTGAGACGTGCGCAGGCTAGCCCAATGAAGGGAGAACCAGTCAAGCAAGACGCTTAATCCAAAGAACAATCAATCCGGAGACCAATTGCCCTAAGAACGCACGCTGCCACGTAGTTTAAGGATAACTCCTTGGGAACATGACCTGCCCGCGCGTGTTGGCCAACTCCATAAAGGTGAGAACCAGTCAGCTGAAGCTCCAATCCAGGAATAAACCCGGGAAGCCGTTACCCAACCCAAAGGAGCACGATGATCCAATGGACACGCGAAATCCCAAAAAAAAGATCACCTTAAGACCATGTAGAGTCATCCCGGGACGGGAATCATCAAATCCTAAGACAATGCGCCAGATAACAGAAGTTACCTACTAATAAGTTTCCTCCTCCTTCAGAAACCCATCAGCCAAAAGGACCGAAATCCTTAGGGACGACTTTGAGGTTTGGCACGGCAACTAGCATACTAGTTACTGGACGGCGACCAATCGAAGGACCAGCGATGCATATGGTGTCAAGCCTAGGTCTTGGTTTGCATAGTCTAACTTCCCTGAGTCTCTAAAAAAAAGGATGGACACGTATGGCGGATTGTTATCTACCCACCATACCGTAGCCCGTAGCGCAAGATCTATTAATAATAATTAGTAAATAAGAAAAAAAATAAGCGTAATAAACATACCTTTGAAGAGGAAGGCCGGTCGAGGAATACTCAGTAGACTATGCGGGAATATGGCACCAATCTCTGTGGGGGATCATTCCGGAAGCGAAAGGAAGGTCGATCTGCGCCGTAACTCCAACGTACATGAGGTCCGTTTATGGTCCTTGCCCCGGAGTGGGAAACTATAATAGCTGGGTTACACTTTGTGAAACAAACACTGGTAAATGCGTACCTGATTGATCGGCGTTTGTGTTCTTGCATAACACCGACGCAGAAGTGAATGGCGTAATGTCGGTGACGATCTGTAGTTGACATGTGAATGAACGGGAAGAATCAAGTGAATGGTACTTCCCTCGATCAAGGGTGGAAGGTTCAGAGCCCGACGGGTAAATAGAGACTGTACTCTTGAAAGAGCATGTCGAAATCTGAAATGCAAGTTAATTAGAAAAGAATAAATGATCGAACAATTCCTAAAGCATACCTTGTTGAAATAAATAGAAACGCGTCGAAAACGCGAGATACGTGTGGTTCCGGAAACTAAAGTAACGTAAAAAAAACAATTTTGTTTGGAACATAGCTTACCGGAAAGTTTTGTTGCAACAAGAGGATAATGAAAGGGTGAAAGCAGTAACAAAAAAAAATGAGATAAAAGATAAAATTTAAAAAAAAAGAAGAAGAAAAAAAGGGATAAGAAAAAAGAAAAAAAAATAAAAAAAACTCGTTTGTCGGCATCATCAGCAAAGAGTGGCCAGCTCTTTGCAACGTCTTGTATGTCTGGCCAGGACAACAAGAACGCATAATGATGATGTTGGCCTCCGACACTGAGTGCAACAAGAAGTACAAAGAAAAGAAGGAAGACTTACCAAAAGAAAGATATAAACGAAAGAGAAAAGAAAAGGAAAAGGAAAAAAAAAAAGGCCTTTTTAAATGCCTCTTGAGAAATCAACCTCAGCGCGTTATGTCACTCCCCAAGATAATGCACCGTTTACCAAGGAAACAGAAAAAGGTGCACGTATTAAAGTAATCTCTTATGTCGAACGTTTGTTGCAAAGGTATTAACTCATTCGAAATGTCAATGTCCGGTCAATCAGCTGAATGCAACAGGATCGCGATTATAAAAACAGACGAATGTAACGGTATTTACATTGCGTTTTGCCGGTGTTTATTCGCAGTATGTCTTTCTTACAGTAAATAACTTGTCCTTTCTTCCGTATTATTTCACTGCTAGCGTTGATGCTAATTGCATAGAAGGGTTGATCCGTTACTGCCATGGGCTCTGCCTTAAAAAGGAAAAAAGGGGTTTCTTTCGATATCGATCGCCAATTTCGTAATTAAATCTGCTGTCCTTGCGTGGAATATTTTATTATTTGAAGTGCTCGTAGTAAAGGATAATCCAAAGATACCACGAACTCCTCTATCCCGCTAATATCGGCAAGCACGACGATATCATTTAAATGATACAAAAAAATTACCAGTAAAACAATTCACTACGCAAATCGAAACGAACGCGAGAATGCTGGAATCTGTATTTTATGTCATACAAGCGCTCGCCCAGAAAGGCCATGTTCAACCCTGCGCTTGTACCTTGACCTCTAGGGTCTCCTGTGGGATTGATGGCTGCGAGACGGTTTAACTGTCTTTTTATCTTCGGGTATCTTTGTCTAAGCTCGTAGGTCTTCCACTCTCGCACTGGGGCTAAGTTCATCCGTAAGGAAACGCTAAGAACATATTCGAGAAGCTTACAGGTCAGATCTCCCGTCCATGTATTCTTGACATTTGTCGACAGTTGACAGATGCATAATGCGCTCTTTCCCGAAGGAAGTTTCGCCGATTCGACCTCGTTCATCTCCGGAAAAAGCCTTCTCCATATTTCATGACTACAGCGCTCGATCTCCCACAGAGAAAAATTGCATGCGGGCCTGTGAAAGCATTTTTATCCATCCATTGTCGCTTGCATTCAGATTTACTTTTATACCGTCCAGAGGTAGTGCGATCTTCAAATCGGATGGTATTTCGTTCCTGGTGAATCATCATTGACGCCAGTTACAATGCGTTCATTGTGGATTAACAGAGGACTGACTGGAGCTAAAACCCCTTGAGAAATAGCTTTTTAACGGTCAACGATTTTTGGAATCATTGCGCGCGACGTAATTTATCATTGTTATATGTAGCAATAATGACAAATCAGCCACAAGATCTATCATTTCTTCTGACGTTTCAGAAGTAATTTCCCAAAATTTCGTTCTCTCTACGCTCACCAGATCTTCTTTCATGGCTTCCTTCAGTTGAGTTTGACATGTTTCGTTATATTTTTCTGCTGTCCATCGCCTTTTCGTAATGTCATCATTACTATTCCCGTTTCCACTTTATTCCTCGCCATGCTCTTCCGTTGCAGAATCAGCTTCGAGGAGTACCTCCTCGTATACGGATCCAAACGATTGTTCTACTACGTCTTCCCAGGTTTTCCCAGTGTCATAGCCTCTGCCGAGAAATTTGCGAACATCGTCAGCGGTGACGTTTCCGTCTTGTTCCATGTTCCACAGCATTGCCGTATCAGTAAAAACGTTGCGCAATTTTTGTCGTTTGCCGGTAAGTTCATCTTTGTTGTCGTACGCATCAAGCTCCGCGTTTGCTGCACGTCTTTTAATGCCGTCCCCCAGTCGTTTTTGTATAGATCGGCGTATCATCTTTTCGCATTCCGCAGGGTCCATCTTACTAGGATGTAGCTGTGTGCGATCTGTTATTTGTACTTAAATTTATTGGCGGTGTCATGAGTGTTGAGAGCAAACAAGAATCGCATACGTTTTTTTTTTTTTTGGATCAATCGTGAAGTCACAACATTACTTATGACTTGTCTTATGGTTACAAAGATTCCTCTTGCGCTTTTGGTTGCCTGTGCTGCGGTTCCTGCCAAAGTCTTCTCCATGTTCCTTACAGCAGGCCTTCTATCCTGATCTGAGGGCAATATTAGAGCAAAATTTATAAAAACTTCTCGATTTTACCTTTCTTTTCTCTCTTTTACGCTTGTACTTCCTCATCAACGATTTGGGTCACATTTCAGCCACGATTCAATGATACCTTTGGGGTTCCCCCGTCTTTGAAAGCTCACCATCATCTGCAGTAGTCAACATCTTGCAAATGACGTAGTTCTCCAAAAAGCTGTCGTCTGCAAACCTTAGCATCTGTTCCATGCAGTGGTGTGTACAATTCAATGTGTTAGATAACATCCTTATCACTAGGTTTTCGATCGTTGGCAAAGCGCGTTTTGTTTGATATCTGACATTGAAGCTCAATTTTCCTTGTCCCGCAGATCGACATATCCGTCTGAAACTGCATGGCGTTACAAGGCGACATGCTTCAAGGAACAGTAGATGGTGATGGACACATATCGCCTTCCTAAGACGGTCGGTTGATTTGCTCAACTTGGTATACTTTATATACCTTTTCAGTTACAACTACCTACGCTTCGCAGACATGTGCTTCATGTATTTCTCATTGTTTACGGCTTTTAGAGAACAGGGTATCTCTTTCATGGTGTCAGCAAACCTGCGCGATCCATCGATTTGTTTCCAGATGAGGTCTTTTTTTTTGTGTGTGTGTGTTTGAGTTTGGCATTGGCTTGCTCAATTATTAACTTATAGACGTTTTCACACCGCCGGTAACAGATAGAAGCCCTTTTTTATGCACTCCACGAGTGATATAAGGGTATCCGTCAGGAAGATCCTCTGCAGGATTCATTCTAGAAATTATTCTGTCCATAGACGTTATACTATGCTTATCACATATACCTTCTATTTTAGTAACGTCTAATAACGCAATGCGGTTTCTACCTTGTGTTGAACAGCATAAGCGGGATATTATTTTCCACAGGTTCGGAAATCGCTTTGATCTCATGTTCGGCTAACCTATTCACGGTAACCTATTCATGTTTGATTTTCCTTAACCAAATAACTCGAAGCCTTATCGTTGAATAAAATTATAATGAGTAACTTAATGCCCTGAAATTAGCCGATGTATCATTATTTATAAAATTGGCAAGAAAAGGGATAGTGAAATACCTCGGCCAACATTCAGAATTTTGTAAATACAAAATTGCTTCCATATTCGAAAGATGAAGAATAAATATGAAATGTTCGAGCAACTCTCAGTGTTCTAAGAAATGGAATTATCTCACGCACGACATCCACCTTCGTTATTCCGCAAAAATGTCGTGTTGAAGCGCCACTCCAATTCTTACTCTTTTTGTCGTGCGCCAGATAATCCCAATAGGAATATTTAAACCCTCGATTATCCCGCTTGACAAACCATTAACACTGTAGGTGGAAGGTTTCCTCATTCATCGAACATATATCTGGGCATTACTTCTTAAGCTTGTCACCAGCCATGGATGACTTCAAAGAAAGATAGCAGAACCAGTACTGGCATGGCGCCTTTGTGACCGCTTTTCTGCTGCGGCAGTGGGCCGTTATGCTTGCAACACTCGACGGCAGTTTTGTTCATTGGTTCTTCCGATAATGAGCAAGCGAAAGATCGACGGTAATCTTTTGATAACAAACCTTTAGTTGTATTTTCCAGAGAGCTGTAGCTTAAATTACTTAGATGTGACCAGTGATGAAGAGGATAGTGATGTTCAACTCGATGAAAACCTACAATCGAAGCTTTACGGTAAACGAGACATTGTTGACCTTCCGAGGGTCTGACATGTCTTACCCGCTATTCTTTTACTAGTTCCTAAAAATGCGAATCTCGATATTGCCTCGCTCAATATCAGTCATCATGACGACGGAAAACCCGATTTCATTTCTCACATCTTCGGCAAAGAAGATTATACATATTTACCATTGAAGAAAGATCACGCATCACGTCCATTATGGATTAGTCCCGAGGATGGGCATATCATTCTCGAAGGCTTTTCTCCTATTGCTGAGCAAGCACAGGATTTCTTGGTTGCCATTAGCGAACCTGTGAGCAGGTAATGTGAGCGTGTTGCATTTGGCGACACTTGCTCACCATTTTAATAGACCTGCTCATATCCAGGAATACAAGCTGACGCCGTATTCGCTGTATGCTGCCGTATCAGTTGGATTAGAAACGGAAGATATCATTGAAGTCCTGAATCGTCTTTCAAAGGTTCCTGTACCTGACTCCATCACTCAGTTTATCCGCCAATGTACTTTGTCCTATGGAAAAGTGAAGTTGGTACTTAAACACAATCGCTACTATGTCGAATCATCACACCCTGAGACGCTCCAAATGCTATTAAAAGATCCCACTATAAATGCCGGGCGCATCATCCGAGACGAAAATGATCAGATCGTGAGCGCACCTAACAACTCGGTAGCGAGTACATTTATGGTTAATAACAAACCAACCGGAAAAGATTTGACCATTCCTGGCATCAAAAAGGACGCTAAACCAGTAGAAGACAATGAAAAAGAAGAGCGGAAAAAAGAAGATGATAAATTATTTGGCGCGGTTGTACGAATTGATAAGGAAGATGAAGAGGAAGATTATGAAGGAGAACAAGTTCATGCATTTGAAATTGCTGCAGAACAAGTAGAGGTAATTGTGATGATGCTATAACCAACTCCTTTTTTAAACCGATTCTGGTTAGAATATCAAAAAACGGTGTACGGATATTGATTATCCTATGCTGGAAGAATACGATTTCCGTAATGACTCGGTGAATGCCAATTTGGAGATCGATCTTAAACCCACCACAGTTATTCGTCCTTACCAAGAAAAAAGTTTATCAAAGATGTTTGGTAACGGGTACGCTATAAATACTTGCGAAAAAGCCAAACTGAATTGGATTTCTTTAGACGTGCGCGGTCTGGTATTATTGTGCTTCCGTGCGGAGCCGGTAAGACACTCGTCGGTATTACAGCTGCATGCACAATCAAAAAAAGTTGCCTTGTGCTATGTACTTCATCGTAAGAATCTGTTTCTGTTCGATGCCTCAAGATTTACTCTGTATTTAGTGTGTCTGTCATGCAATGGAAGCAACAATTTTTACAGTGGAGCAACATCAAGGAAAACCAGATTGCCGTGTTCACCTCCGATTGTAAAGAAAAAGTAAGTAACACTTCAGCAAGTGGTTTCTCAGGGATACTTATTGCATGATTAGTTTTCGGGAAATTCTGGTATTGTCATATCAACCTATTCCATGGTCGCAAATAAGCGCAAGCGATCGTACGACGCGCAGAAGATGATGGAGTTTTTGGAATCGCGTGAGTGGGGTTTCTTGTTGTTAGACGAGGTACACGTCGTCCCTGCAAATATGTTTCGTACAGTCGTGACTACAATCGCTGCACACGCGAAATTGGGCTTGACAGGTAGGTCCTTGCGTAAATGTCCAACACCATAGTTAAAACGATATGTAGCGACACTGGTTCGTGAGGATGAAAAGATCGATGACTTGAATTTCCTTATTGGACCCAAGTTGTATGAAGCAAATTGGATGGACCTGGCAAGCCGAGGACATATTGCAAATGTTCAGGTACGCTTAGAGACTAGAGCGTTGGCGATTCTCATAATATATAGTGTGCGGAAGTTTGGTGCCCTATGACCCCTGAATTTTACAAAGAATACCTAAGTGAAAACACACGCAAACGGACACTTCTTTACGTTATGAATCCGAAGAAATTCCAAGCTTGCCAGTATCTAATCCAATACCACGAGCAGCGAGGCGATAAGATCATTGTCTTTTCTGACAATGTGTATGCGTTGGTGGTAAGTGACTACGCTTTCGCCTTCAACATGTGTTTAATAAGGGTGTTTAGGAATACGCCAAGAAACTAGGCAAACCATATATTTATGGTGGTACTGGCCAACAAGAACGTATGCGTATTTTGCAAAACTTTCAATACAATCCTGCAGTGAACACCATCTTTTTGTCAAAGGTCTGTCTTTATCACCCGTTCCCATTAGGGTTACAAAGCTAATGTGTCTATGTGTACTGCAGGTCGGCGATACCAGTATTGATTTGCCTGAAGCAACATGCCTTATCCAAATTTCATCTCATTATGGTTCTCGACGTCAAGAAGCACAGCGCTTAGGTAAATGATGAGCAGAGTAAAATACACTTTTGGCTAATATATTTGGCAGGTCGTATTCTGAGAGCCAAACGTCGTAATGACGAAGGATTCAACGCCTTCTTTTATTCGCTTGTGTCTCGCGACACGCAAGAGATGTACTACTCTACAAAGCGACAACAGTTCTTGATTGATCAAGGTTATGCATTCCAAGTGATCACTAGTCTGGAAGGAATGGAAAGTGATCCAAATCTTGTATTTAACACACACCAAGAACAGATGGATCTCTTAAGGACGGTGTTACTTGCGAACGAGGTAATTATCAATGTCGGAAATGGAAATAACAATCAAGTGTCTAACATATGATTTAGGCTGATCTCAAGGACGAAGAGCTTGACAATGTAGACGACGTGGGACGTATCACAGATCGCAAGGTAGCAGCCAAGAGCCGCACTGGAGCAGTCAAACGTTCAATGACCACATCGCGGGCATTGGCTGGCGGAGAAAACATGGCTTACATGGAATATGCACGTAATGCTGGAGGCCAATTTGCCAGTCGTGGGCGTGGAAATGGTCAATCCAGCGGAAAAGAACATCACGCACTTTTCAAGAAGTATCTGGGACGCAAATAATGAGTTTCTTGTATACAGTAGACACATATGTCGATGAAAACCCCATATAGCATATAGTACGAATACATACTTTTTTTTACAACTTAAATGGCTACTGAATCATTTAGTAATGGTTAGGTTGCTTCCCTTCTGTCGGATCCCGTTCCGTAGCAGCGCATTTACTGAAAAGCATGGAATGCGACTGTGAATAGAGTCTTACATAAATTAAAGATATATCTTTATTTACTCCCGTTTCTGTTTCTTTTGGACTGGCTGAGACCATGGGTCATCAAAACTGGTAGTATCTTCAGCCGTCAGGTGCGTCCATTTTGTTCGGCCAGCTAAACCGAAGTTCTTGACCTGCATAACTTCGGGTAGCAGATCTCTATTGCGCACATCATCTGCTGTCGGGGCAGAGTAGTCTCGTTTGAAGACATCCGCCTCCATATCCTAATGCACCCCTTTTAGCATCCATTATAATTGTCTATCCATGACATACCTGATAGAATGCGCCCTTATGATAATACTTCTGTAAATATGTATGTTGACCCTTCTCTTTGTTTCGTGTTTCTTCTGCTCTTTCCAGATCTTCTTTAAGTCGAACTTCTTCAGGCAGTTCACGTCTACGTTCGATCTCCTCTTGCTCTCGTTCGCGACTACCAAAGTTGTAAGAAAAACAAGAATCTATTTGTCCCTTTTTAACTTACGCAATACGTTCTTCTCGGTCACGCTTAATACGCATTAACTCTCTGACCTTCCATGCTTCATACTCTGCTTCTTCGTCCAAACCATCTGTATCGTCCACAGATATTTGATGCGCTGAAACATCCTCATCCAGTTCTAGAACAAAGTCATTAGCTCCTACTCCCAAAAGCTTACTAAAAGACCACATACTTCCTTCCTTTTCACGTTTCAATTCCTCTGCTAGCAAATCATGAGACTGCTTCTTTCGTTCTTCCAGTTCTTCTTGCAGTTTCTTTTCTCGTTCTTCAGCTTCTTTTTGCAACTTCTCTTGTAGTAGTATTGTCTGTCGATGTGATCTGTCACAAAAAAACGTGTCAGATCCTCATTTTTCTTGTGACGTTGGTCTTTACCTTGGTATAAACGTCGGCTTCGGCATTCTACGGATACCTTCTTCCTCACTACTGTCTGTTTCATACTCACTAGAACTCTAGATCCATTACTTAAGTATATTGAAATGACATCAACGAAAATCCTACCTCTTCCTCCTCTTCCTCTTCTTCTTCCTCTTCTTCTTCTTCGGCTTCCTGTTTCGCCATTGCTTCTTCACGTTCCCGTTGTTGTTGCAAGGCCTGTTGCTTCAATTTCATACGATATCTTGCTCTTTCCTCTTCATCATCTTCTTCCTCTTCCTGTTTTGGTGCCTCCTCTTCAAAATGCCGTCGTCGTCGACGACCTTGCTCGTCCTTTTCGACTCTATTGACTTCTTGAGCCTCTTTGAGTCGCCGCAATCGTCGATCAGATGCAACATCATGTTCTGAGATTTCGATCTGCTTTAAGCCTGTCACCACCTCCTTTTGAGCAAACTGAAGCGATGACGATTTTGGTGCTTGTTGTTTCTGTTGTTGTTGTTGTCGCAGTTCCTCCTCTTCTTCAGAATCGGATAGATCATCCACGTAATCTTCTGGCACTTGGCCTGCTCGGTATCTTTTGGCCTGAAGCGTTGGCCGTTGTTGGGATCGTGGTGGTGGACGAGAAGCCATAATGTCAAATACAAAAGATCACCGCTAAAGGAGAAGGGCAAGTGGTTCGCTTATTTGCACCCAAAATCATACAGCGAAAATGATTGGATAACACGTCCCCAATCAAAAGTAGGCAGACCTTCAAGTCACCAAAGAGGGATCCATATCATCTTGCCACAAGTGGATACGAAAGACTTGGGCCATAGTTAGTTTCTTCTTCACTCCTGCGACATAATTTCTTAGAAATAGCAAGAATACTATGTTCACTCCTGTAGATTTACAATAACAAAGCGTTGAAAATTTTTTTCTGAGATAAACATCACCTGTCAACGCACATTTCTCAGGGTTTTCAACGAAATAGACATACGACTTTACTGTAAATAGTTGCGGTAAAGAATGATTATATTCCAGCATCCCACGATCCTAATTCACGCAGTGTGCTGCAACATATCAGACAGTAGGTGTGTAGCGAAAGATTGCGGAAAAAACGTCGATCGACGTTGATCTACAAGATCCTTATGTGGCATGTATCAAGACTGGCTTTGGTTTATGACATGCTTTATTCGTTGATCTCTTTGGTAAAATCGAGGAAATGAGTCGCTTTACCTAATTAATTAGGCTATTCCTCGTTTGTAAGATTCTAGAACAAAGAAATCGTATCTAGTTTATCCCGAAGTAATCATGTATGTGTGATACGCAGAATTATGATTATTATGTGGATCCAGCAACTGGTTATTGAATCTGTCCATATACGTCGATAAGTAAATAGCCTACACTGCACAACACATTATCCCGTTTCCTGTTCACTGATTACATAGATTACACAGGCCTGTTTTGGCGTTGAGCGCATGACCCTGGTGTGGATAGGGTTTTGTAAATAGGAAGGCGAAATACCTCATTATAAACGGATAAATGATTATGCACGCGATGCACATAGCGTACATAGAAAGGATTATGATTGCCATATAGGTTGCTGCTAAAGGGTGACGACAAATGGAAATCTTTAATTATCGTAATTTACGCTAATGTGTAATAATAGAAGGATAGAGATCGAAATAGGTCCAGAATTATAACCATACACGGACTGCCTCAAGAGAGACATTTGCCTCCGAAACTCAGATGTAAATTGCTAGGATACACGCACAGGTTCAGTCGCAGAAGCTAAAGGATTGGTGCATTGCTTTTGTACAGACAGAGTCACGCAGCATAAGCCGAAGTTGTAATTTTAATAAAATATCTCCTTTGAAACAACAGTTACTTATATCATTATGCTAAAGTTTGGAAGGCTGATCAGTAGTAACCTCCCATTGAGAACAAGCAAGTCACGGCACGCCGTTCGCTGGTTGCCCTATTTTTCGCACAAACGGATTGTACCAGTCTTTTACCACATGGGTACCAAACGAGCGTCAACAGTAGCTGAGGACGGCAATGAGGTCACGGTGAAAACTCAGAAGACCGTGAAGAAGGTCAAGGTGACAGAGAAAAAGACTGCTGAGCCGATCGATCCTTCTTTGCCCAACAACACCAAGATTCCCGAAGACCTGAGTCTTCCTGAGAAACCTGAAGGCACGCTCAAAATCGCGTCTTATAATGTTGCATCGCTTCGTGCCAGCATAACCAAAGGATTCAACAAGTACGTTGATGCCGAGGACGCAGATATCTTGTGTATCCAGGAAACGAAGTTGAACGAGCCCCTGTCAACTGCAGTGAATGACAAGGTGTACAAATACCGGTATTGGTCTCACGAAGAGAAAAAGGGATATGGTAATGAGAAAAGTACAACTATTTTATCATTTACATGATCTGGTTAGGTGGCACTGCTATCTTTTCGAAGATCAAGCCTGAGAGCGTTACTTACGGTATTCCCGGTTTTGAGAGCAAGTCGCGCGGTCGTGTGATTTCTTTGACGTTCCCAGCGTTTACCTTGATTGCATGCTATGTACCCAATGCAGGAGACAAACTGATCCGATTGCCTGAACGACAAGTATTCAATGATCATATGGAGAAATACATTCGGTCCTTGCAGAAAGAGGGAAAGCCCGTTGTTTGGACTGGGTAAGTAGAAATGATCACAGAAAAAAAGAAGAAAATAGCTGACTTGTTCAACAGTGATTTGAACGTGGCTCATACGCCAGACGATCTTGCTCGGCCAAAGACAAACCAACGGCAAGTTCTTTGATTTTCGCCAGAACTCTTGTTGCTGACAATTAGAGATAGGTCGGCCGGTTTCACTATTGAAGAACGCACGGATTTCTCAAAGGTGTTGGAGCAATCAAAAGATGATGAAGAGTTGCCGGGCTTAATTGACACGTGGCGACATTTTCACCCAGACACAAAAGGACATTATACTTATTACTCTTTCCGATTCAAGTGTCGTGAAAAGCTGATCGGCTGGAGATTGGATTATTTTGTTGTGACACCTGATCTCCTGGACAAGGTCGTAGCCAGTGATATTCGACACGAAGTATGGGGTGCAAGTGACCATGTTCCCATTGTGCTTATCCTTAAGGATGCAATGTTGAATGGAGAATAATAACCATCGAAAAAAGGGCTTTTACTTCATAAAAAACATTATATAAATCTATGTATTAGTGGATGTATTCGTTAGGTTTGTGGTTGCCATCGACGGTATCTGGCTTCATTGGATGCGACCATGCTCCTCCGATGTGCGGTGATGCTGGTGATGCAACAAGTGTAGACATAGACTGTTGCTGAGGATGGTGATACGGTAACTGGTAACCCATATCCTGCTCCTGTACCATAACAGGAGAGGGAGCACCGTGATTTCGGTATGAATATTCCTCATCTTGCAGATTCATATAACCCGTCGTCGGTGGAACAAATCGTCGGGCATGTTGGAAAGGTGATGACGGTGCAAGTTTATCCGACACGCCGCCCTTTTCTGTCTTATCCATTGCGTAGTTGTCCGCTTGATTGTCAAACGCATCATTACGTCGGCGACGACTTGGACTCGTGCATCCACCGTGCCGGTTTAACCATGTAATAAATCCCGCGATCAATGCAATGCCAACTAATAACGGGCAAGTGGTTTGTTGTTAACCCACACCAAAGCGAAAGGATAAAATCTTACCAAATCCGCCAACGACTCCGCCAGCAATAGCGCCTGTCTGGTCCTTTTTTGTTGATTGTTGCTGCTGTTCCTCAGTATCATCTGGGTTTGGAATTCCAGTCGCATCAGAGGCTGGCGTGCGAGACCCTGATGGTGCCCCTGAAACATCAGAAGACCTGTTAGGTCTGTTTCCACGAGTGCTAGTTGCGGTCGATGAAGGTGGTCTGCTATTGTTGTTGTCGTTGTTATTAGGAGGCGTTGGTTGATCTGTGGGTGGTGTAGAGGGGTTTGGGTTTACATTGGTGGGTCTATTGTCGGTCGGGGTCGGCAAAGGGGTAGATTGCGGTGGCGGGTCTGGTGTTGTCGGCGGTGGGTTTGGCGAGGGACTTGGTGTGTCTGGGGTAGGTTGTGGATTTGGCGAAGGATTTGGGTTGGGTGATGGGTTGGGCGACGGGTTAGGTGATGGATTGGGTGATGGGTTTGGTTGTTGTGATGGCTGTGGTGCTGGAGAACTTTCTGGTGGATTTGGTTGATTGTTACCGCTGCCGCCGCTGCCGCCGCCGCTGCCGCTGCCGCTGCCACCTGGTTGCTGTGGTGATGGGGATGCAGTGTTTCCTTCACTTCCACCACCACCTCCTACGATAGGTAATTGAGAGCGACTGACATCCACCAAACTTGAAAATAGCAATACAAATAGTAAATATTTAGTGATGGATACAGCTCTCATATTGAATTATAGAAAGGAAGAAAAGAAAAAGAAAAAATTAAATGGCATGCACCCTGTTTTCTTTTGACTGTTTGACGATCTGCCTCGCGAGCGCGCTAAACCGGATTAGGAAAGACCCATCTCCCATTGTATCGTTCCCAATTATTGTGCAACAATCTGCCATGTGAAGCATAGCTACCATATGTGGATCTCATGAAAGGAGTACTACGCCCCCACCCTATTCTCGCTTGTCCTTTTTCAATAAAATGACAAGACAATCTCCGTTCTCTAGTTCTTTCAAAAAACACAACCAAGGTTCTGGACTCCCTTTACAAATTTCTATTTTTGGGATGATCTGACCTGGTTTTCTTCCAACCAAGTGAATAATTTAAAACCCCGTGTCTTCTTCTGCCGAAGTCACTACTTGCGCTTTCGGTGTCACTGCAGCATTTCAGGATCTTTCTGCTATAAACGTGTAAAGTCCACGACAACAGGACCAGCTGCTCTTCCTGGATGCTATTACGCTATATGTCTTCGAGTAGTCAGCAGATAGTATGCTGCTGTTCGTCAGTCACAAAATGAAACGAAACGATTTTACCCAAGGAGGTGGACGAAGGTGGGTGTTGCCTCGTCTCCGCTTAATTCATTCTCAGACAAGGTGTTCCAACACGAGTTTACCCCATTCATGCGGTTATACGTTAACCGCCTATGAACAACAGCCGACGAGACTCGGTATCCGGCGCTCTTTTTTTTTAGATAGTAGTCCATTGTTCAATGTTGAGGAAAGAGCAGGAGCAAGCCGTACCACTACGCTCGGGTGGTCGTTCAGTCTAGTTGTTATTACCGCAGTAAGACACAACCATAGCGAATGCGTTGGGTTGTCTCCGATTTCCTTATCTAAAAGTTGAAACGCACCGGGCATCAAATCAAATCGCCAGGGGTGATCATGCTAAATAGATTGTACTGTAGATAAGTTCCCCCTTTCACCATCGAATAAAATCAGCGCTGAGCATCATTGACGTTCTGTGCTATGAACGAATGACAGAAGATGTATCTCCTATTTTGGGAAAAGAGAAGCGACTAGCATAAGAAACATAATTACGGCTGTTCGTGTTGGAGAGGAATCTAGCATTTCGACACGTTGAAGACGGAAAGTGGACTGACGAATCAAAGTCTTGCAATTTATACACGCCAATAACTATGACATTTCCTAATTTGCCAAGAAGGACACCAAAAAATTGGTGTAAGAATGCACCAGGCCATCGATACTGTGCACTTGAGCTGGGGTACGGAAATGATATCCATTCCTTTAGGGCCTTGCACACACATAAAGAAGGACGTAGTAGTGACAGATCTAGGAAACAGCAGTGCACGAGCTCTAAAAGTCGCCCTGAAGCTGTGCACCAAAAGTCCTTGGAATTGACCAAGTCAACCTTATTCAATGACAGATGTAATGTGATCATGTCAGCTATGCACTCAATACTTATCGTAACAGCAGGCAATATGTCTGAGAATGAACGTGACACATTCAGAAATTTGGTACGTTTCTTGGCAAATCCTTCATCGTCATACGACACACTGAAATTCAAAGGAAATGAGTTTTAAATTTTTTGACGGAAAAAACGTGCGAATAATTGCTGAAGTGAAATGTACAGGAAGCTCTTTAAAGCACACCCATAAAAGCGGTAATTGACCATCCATAAATAAGGATTCTAAACGAAAAGGACTTCAGGTCCTATCGTCCTTGGTAGGTATTGAGAATCGACTGAGACTAAGAGAGGAAAGGCTCCACATGGTCACGGATTTTCCTAAAACATGGTAATAAGATCTATTTTAACTTTTTCCTACTCTTTGGCTAATATCTCTCTGCATAGCTAGTATTTTATTATTCCCAAACGTTCACTTTGGTGCGTACTTTGATCTTGATCCATTGCACTTTTTCCCCGTACTACATGTTGAAAAAAGGCTACACCAATGACAGGTTCGTCCGTTTGGACGCTTTCTAGTCCAAAAGATTACACCTCTGGCACATAAAGTTGTCATTTATGTGGTAGTGGCATAAACTAATAAGGCTCAAAGCAATCTGAGGTGTGTAGCTATTTCTTCATGCATCAGATGCTTTGTCACACATGGTATGTGCTGCTTCTCCCTTGTTTCTTCCGCAATAATCCATTGTGGTGACTTGACAGTTATATGTAGTTGTTGGCGTTTGCTGTCGTGGGCCAGCAAGACGACATACTCACCTGCTTTACATGCATTTATCAAATTTAATATGATTCTTTCTTAAATAAGTCGGTGCGATCAGCAGTGATCTCAATTGCTTCTTGTTGACAGTTGCAAGGTATTCATTCACGATAGATAATGATTGGCGCACATGTCTCATCAGTTCCAAGCTCTCCTTTACGTCGCAATTCTTTTCTGTAAGAACCAGTGGTCGGATTCTCCGGAACGTTTCGCCTACAAAAAATTTAGTTCTCCGTTTCTTTAAAAAGCATTTTTTTTGGTACCCTCCTTTCTGTCCCACACACCACCAATACAATTTCTTCTTTTTGGTTTCTGTACCTTGTGTATGCCATGTCCGCTTCTCCTTTTCTTTTTTTCCTTAGAGTCCATCATCAGCATGTGAATTACAAAGGTTAATTGAATAAGTTACAATAATGATAACTTATGGATCCATTAGCATTACTGCTTTTAACTTTCCATTTTTGTGCGTCGCTCAGGTTACGATTTAAGAGTATTTGGAGAAATGTCTTCAGGCGCTTAAGGTTGGCGGCCAATAAAACTAAAGAAAGGGGAACAGGCATTTGCCGGAAGCAGCGGAAAAACTGTAGATCGTGTTACCATTTTGAACTGGATTGAAAGCTCCGAGTGCAGTAACTTGACAATAGATATCTTCAAAACGTATATTTTTACCATTTCTATTTTAAACTATTTTTACCATTTTCTTCCTTTGTTTCCTTTGTTTCATTTGCTTGCTTGCCAATGTCCATTTTACAGAATGTGCGGCGCATAATTGAGATCGGTTCCGTTTTATTCTTCACACAATTAGTTCAGGCTCAAGATGCTTGTGTCGCTCCTATAAACTATTCAGACTTCTCAGCTGTCACCGTACACAATAGCGTATATCTTGCCGGTGGGAGCCGGGTAAGGTGAAAAGGGGTTTTCTCGTTATGAAGAAAGCCTAACCAGCTATTCATTTTACAGAACATAAACATCTGGTCATTGGATTTGACACATGGGCTGGACACTTCCACTTGTTTACCCTGGAGGACAACTAACACCACGGAAGCGATCCCAGCCGAATTCCAACCCTACTTCTATGGTGTTGCGTTTCGTTGTACAGACAATAGTATTTGTACACAAGCTGGTGATAGTGTTAGCATGCAAATGGAAAGAATGGCCCTTTACAACACGAGTACAAACCAGTGGCAGCATCGTAAGTTAATTGATATCCCCCTTTTTGTTTTTGTTTTTGTTTTTTTTTTTTTTGCTATCCGGTACGTTAACTCCTGAAACTAGCCAATGTTTGGGGAAAAACGCCTCATGTACGTTCACAAATGTCAGCAACGCTTGATGCGACTACTGGTGAAGTGTGGTTCTATGGCGGCCGTATGACACAAGCGGAATGGAGAAATGGCCAAGAACTATACGTAAGTGCCACTACCACCTGCATGTATAGGTACCATTGTATCTAGATCTAATGTCCAAACGTTTTAGTACAACGAATTCTACAGCTTCAATACATCTTCGTTCTCATGGAATTGGCCAATGGTTCGTAATACATGGGGCCAGCGACCTGCACGATTTGGTCACACGGCCAGCTTAATGTAACTGTCTAGCATAGCCTATCATGCAGTTCTAAATTTGTCTATGTTAGCGAAAATCGCCTATTTATCTTGGGTGGCAAAACCGCCGTGGCCAACGCCACTGATCATTCTTGGATTATCCATGCCGCAGATTTCCAAAGTGTACTTGGTAAGCTTTCCTACTATTTTAGAACCATTTATTTAATCAGTTACTGCTAGTGTTCGATACGGTAGAAAAGAGGAGCGTAAGCATGGCGACAATTGGTGATGTCCCACCTCCGAAATTAAGGTACAGTAAAAATTAAATGTATCACCTAAACTAAATTAACAGCAAGTATCCAGCTTCTCAGCAACAGTTGGTAAGAGAGCATCATGACGGAATTTATTAGCTAAACGTTTTTTTTTTTTTTAAAAGCACCTGATCGAAAATCAATTATCATTTTCGGCGGTCAGAATGCTGATGATCGATACAAATTTGATGCGACGCAAGATGTTTATAGGCTCAACACATGTACTCTGGCATGGTCCAAAATAAATACGGGCGGAAAACCGCCTCTGGGTCGCGTAGGACATCAAGCAATTACCTATGGAAACTACATGCTGGTCATGATGGGTAAGGCGAAAAAGGAATCGAAAAGCAGGCCTAACAACGCTGTTTTGCAACAGGTTTCATAGATTATAGCAAGCAATTCGGAAGGACATACACGAACCATGTGGATATACTGGATATGACTACATGGAACTGGGTCGATCGGATACCGCCACAAGAAGAAGAATCCCCTGCAAACGCTGCGGATCCTGGATGTCGTTTCGAATTTCCAAATATACCCAACACCGACGGTGAAGGTGGCAATGGACGTGTTAATGGCTTACCGTACGATCCCACTGTCATATCAAATCCTGGAAGTGCGGATGACACAAAGGCAAAAGGTCTGGGCATTGGGCTGGGTTTGCTGGTGCTCTTTGCTTGTCTTGCCGGAGGTTTATTGTATTATATCCGACAGTTACGGAAAAACGCAAGTGAACCTAATCCCCGATGGGTCCCAAGCACATTTACACGACCGCAGTCTGATAAAATGACGCTATCCGCTGTCGCAAACACAAATATTCAACGTGACAATAACAATAACAATAACAATAACAACCACCCAATGTTTGTCTATGCTGACAATGAGACCACGCATGCAGATACTCAGACGTACGCAGCGACGGACCAGGTTCAATGGGAGCAGGACGTACAACAAGACAAAGGAAATCCTGCAGATCAACAGCCAATGACCCATCATTTGGAAGT
The DNA here is from genome assembly GCA_000697055.1 of Saksenaea vasiformis B4078. Classification (NCBI taxonomy): domain Eukaryota; kingdom Fungi; phylum Mucoromycota; class Mucoromycetes; order Mucorales; family Saksenaeaceae; genus Saksenaea; species Saksenaea vasiformis. The sequence continues at coordinate 22,443 of JNDT01001979.1, read as the reverse complement.
ATGGGACCGGTTACGCGGGATGAGTCATGAAACACCGAATAGTGCAATGTTGCAGGGAGGAGAAGGAAGGGGAGCTGTGCATAGCAGCGCTCAACGAATGGCATCACCACAAAGTTATGCGAAACTGGAGGATGCATAGATAGATCAATTATTTACAGGTAGTATGGGCCACATTTTCCTGCTACTGCTTCCCACGCTTTTTCAAATACATCCACTATTTCATCAGGCAAAGGCCCTTTAGCAGTGTTCTCCAAATTGGTTGCTATTTCCTGCAAATTTGAGCCACCGATGATAATACCTAGATAGAGGCAATGAGCGGCATGATATTATTATTAGTACTAATGATACCATCGCTACGTGCAGCATTTAATTTTGAATGATGCACTATCCACCGCATAGCCGCTTCGTAGGGGCTCATGCTGAACTTGGCGACTGATTTGCGGATTTCACCGACGGCATCGAAATAGGTTTTGTTCCAATAGCGCGCGCGATACCTAAGGTAAGCATAGGTAAATACGGCTTACATAAACATAGATCAGACAGCGTAGTGCAGTTGTGCTTACATTTGACCCACCGGTGTCTCTGGATCAAACTGCGAACCTTTGGGTACAGGTGCCGTCAAGGAGAGAGAAGGATCCAGGAGGCCGCCAATCAATGGGCTAAAAGCATAAAACCTTATATTAAATCGGTCCAAGGCGGGAAATAGGTCAAGTTCTGCTGTACGGGAGATGGCATTGTACATGCCCTCATACACGGTTGGGGATATCCAACCATGGTGCTTTGCCAACATGCAAACTTCAACAACTTGGTGAACAGCAAAGTTCGATAGGCCAAACTGAATATATGCATATATATCCCATGAACGCCTTTCTCCGCTTCTTTCAATTACCTCATCAAACATGCCTTCTTCATACAGCGCTTGAATTCCCTTCATCGTTTGTTCAAACGGAGTTGCCATATCCTAAAGACATAACCGTTGATGTACAATTTCTTATCGTTTCAGAAAGCATACCGGAGCATGTAGATACAAAATGGGCACCTTGGTGACGCCAAGCGCTTCAAGAGATGCTCTTACTGTCTTGCGCAGTTTTTCAGGTTGATGGTCTCCTGGTTGCACCGGCAAAATTTTCGTCGACACATGAAATCGTTGGGGTGCTCCGACTTCACGGAGGATCTCTTCAGACGTTCCTTCGGAATACACCCGCGATGTGTCTACCCAGCCATGAGTAGGGACTTTGGATCCTTACATGGTATACGGACCAATTTCCTTATAACCATAACTCGCAAAAACATCCAAGATCTTTTCAACCTCGGATTTATCCGTAATACGAGCATGCGCACCTTGTTTGCCCATGACAGCTGTGCTAGAATTGGAGGCTTTTTCTTAGTTACATGTTTGAAAATAGAAAGAGAGAGACGTACCCTAAGATAATACGTTTGATAGACATAATGATTAGGTAACAGTAGAAAACAGAAGATGAAAGAATGTTGGTTATTTTTCCCATTCTTCACATGAAATAAATTTTGCACCCCGACAGGACCAATGTTGCTCTGAAAAGAAAAACAAACAAACGTACTCGGCGTAGGGATTATGTACAAAGATCATGTGTTACTTACATGAATTTAGCCGTTTCAATGGACACAGAACTTCTTACAGCGGCATATAACATATCTCATAGTTAGGAAATGAAACCGTACGTTGATATCTTCTACTTCAACCCCAGGTATCCTGCCGCTCGTGCCTGGGTGTAGTTTTTTTCCAAGATTTACGCATTTACAAAGGCATGACATTAATGATCGATATTTGCTGTCGTAAAGATCACTTTCATCAAGCGCATTGCATATCGTACTTGATCCTCCTACACTCATGCTCGGACATTGGAGCCATAGATAACCTTCGCACATTATACATCTATGGGCTTTCGTTTATCAGAGTTTTTCTCTGCATTGGATCTATGAAGGTAGCTGACACGTCAAATAATTGAAGGCGAGTGAAATGTGCGAAGTTGTCCTTTAAACACCCATCACTTCCCGTTCTCTGGAGCATTTTCTGTGTCAGATAACGAGATCGACCCCTGACACAGCACGCATCATAAAGCGCAGTGCGCCAATACAGACATTGGAAACTATTTCTTAGTACAAAGTTCGTCTGGAGGAACGTCAAGTTGACTTAAAACTGACGCAACATCGCAACGGAAATCCAGAAAACAAAAATTTCCGCCATGAATTCACCACCTTTTTGGACAAAACTTACAACCTTTTTTTTATTAGGACTTTGCTCAAGAAAGTTTGGGGATTTTTTTAAAAGTCAACGCTAGCAGGGAACTCAAAGACGACGTCCTTGCCGGTGAGCTTTCTGTAGACAGCGGAGAAGGTGTCAAGCTTGTACTCAAGAGCGGTGGCATCCTTGGTATCGAGGAAGCTAAAGAAATACAATCGAGATCAGTATCGTTTGTTCCTTATTATCAGCTAAGAAAGGGCAACTTACACCTTGATGGTCTTGGAACCATCGACCTTGACGCGGGTACGCTTACCAACGATCTCGGTAGGGTGGACCAAGTCTTCCAAGATAGCGTCGTGGACGGCAGTCAAGGTACGGCTTCTGGGACGGGGCTGCTTGGCGTTGGAGCGACGGCCAGGCTTGGCCAAGATGCGGCGCTGGGCAACAAAGACGACGTGGCGGTCAGAGAACTTCTTCTCCAATTCACGGGTAAGTCTATCACAAGTAACCAGGTAAGTTTTACCCCATCTCAAAAGTCACAGTGCGTGTTACATACCTGGCCTGGATCTTGTGGAAGGCCTTGAGGGCGGGGACAGGGACGAAGATGACAATGGCCTTCTTACCACCACCAATCTCAAGCTAAATAAAGAAAGGACAGGTCAGTACCTCCTTCCTGTCTCCTTTTCTTTTTCTTCCTCACCTCCTTGGCAGCAGAGATCTGAAGGGGACGCAAGTCCTTCTTCAATTCAGCGACATTGTTTTCCAAATCCACAAGGGCTTGGGCAACGGTGAGTTCAAACTCATCAGCGGGTGCAGCACCGGCGGTCTTTGCAATCTTTTGAGAAGCCATGTCGACTAACTAAGTCATCGTAACGTTCGAATGTGAATTTTGCGCGAATAAATGGATGCGTGTGAGCGAAGAATGGTCGTCAAGGAAAAAAGAAGCCCGTCAAGGAAAGCAAATAGATAAATGAAAAAAAGACGCAATCGTTAGACAACTTTTTCTATCTTCATCATTCCATCCATCTGATACCGCAAATACACGTAGGGATGGTATCCTCTTATGATTACATACAAACGATGCGAGAAAAGGAAGGATCTATCATCTTCTCCATCACCCATCATGTTTGCCTGCCAACGCAGGCACCGTGCGGTTCGTCCGGACCGGAGACGCAAATAAACTGCAGTCACACACTTCGAACAATCTTCATCTTCGGGAAGTGCGAAATTGGTGCAAGATGGTTGGCTGAATCCGTGCAGAGGCAAGTTTTAGAGAGAGACCATTAGTACACTACATAAATTTGGCAATAAACTGATTCTCTATGTACATGGATTTGCGATTTCTTATGGGTAGGTGGCCCAGGATATCACCCACAGGAGTCCTAGGTCCACGGTGTGCGCAGCGTAAATAGTTAGTTTACCTTTGAAGTCCCTGGGAGGATCTTCCCAACATAGCTCCGTATCTAGAAATAGGCTTTTATGATCATCATGAAAGGAAGGATTCAATCATTACATATATTTCCATTATAGATAAAATGCAAGCATCGGCAACGAATATACAGCGCAAAGAAATACATGGCACAAGCAAAGAAGAGACAGTAAGACCTGGTTATCAGACGAGAAGCAATCTGTTAATACAGCCTTCCGACGATGATCTCCTTGCACAAAATATGATCGGGCTCTGCGCAACTATCTTCAACGAGGATAAAAACCGTTACTTGGTTGCAAGCGGTCATCAAAGCGGCGCGGGAAAATAGACAAAGTGTTCCAGTGCATGGCGTATCAAACGACATTCAACATACTATAGAAAATGCTTCAGCATTGTATTTTTTGTCTATAAAATGGAAACAAAATGAAATGTGGTATGTACACACAAATTGTATATCTTTGTGGTTCGCCTGGCTAGAAAATTAAAAACTAAGTTTTCTCTACATCTAATGATCATTAAATACAAAAAAAGAAATTGAATATATCACAATGTGTCTTCCTCATTCTTCTCTTTGGGTGATTTCAATAGTGTTTTAAGCAGTCGATCAAACTGGGGAAGATCAGTTATGTTCGGTGTTTGACCGGAAGGCTCCGCTACTTGCTGCTGGGGTTGTTGCATTGTTGCTGCCGCCGCTGTCATCGCCGCCGCATACATATTGGCCATCATTGCAACAGCCTGCGGGTTCTGCATCCACGGTAGGTCACTTACACTCTCGGAGTTTGTGTTTTCATCACTCGATGCAGATGGTGATGACGTTGGAGCTTCCGATGCTGGTTTCTCCTCTAACTGCAGTGCATCCAGTTCATCCAATAGCTTTTTGTAATTCTGAACCTGTTGGACCTTCAGTCGTTGTGTCAATGATTCTTTGATTTGTTTGATAACATGGTCGCGTCGTTCTAGATGTGGAATGGCTGCGATCTTCTGGACAAGACTAATGCCATGAGTTGTTTGGTCTCGCAACACATCGTCCAGCAAAGTTGGCTCATTGAATATGGCATTCACAAGAAGATTGCTTGCATCAGGTTCTTGTTGCTGATTAATCACCTTGTAGACGGTCATTGATCCCAATTTATGGATGCAGAGTTTGCCAAGGTAAGGCAAAAGCCGGGGACACAACACTCTGTAACGTCCCGGAAGTTCCGATGTGTCCAGAAACCAAATCAGAAGCAAGGTGCCATTGACATTGGTCGTAAGCAGAACAGCATTTTGGACGATAGCAGCTGCCACATAAACCTATTTCAATCGAATAAGTATATACTCCCTTATTCGTCTTCACCGTCAAAGCTTACCTGTTGCTCCTTTGTAACAATCGAATTCTCGAGGATAGCGCGGACAGCACGTGCGCCAAAACGACCTTGCCCAATCTCCCAGCACTTGTCTACGATAGCATCAAAAATGTACTGGTTGTGTTCTGGGCCCATGCGCAAACAGCATTGCACAACATAGTTGCCGAACTGATCCAACAGGAGCAATGGTACGTAGGGGGCAATGTGCTTGTGAATCAGTTCAATCTTTTGCAAGATGTGAGTTCACTTTTGTACAGTACTTGCAAAGAACTTTTACCTGCTCAGGTGTATTGGCGAAATCAACGATTTTCTGGGCAGCCCATGTGCCATTTTTATGAACACCAATGGCTGCTAAATAAGGAGCAATTTTCTCAAGCATCTCTTGTTTCGTCGATTCGCTGCAATATTCAAATAGCTTTTGTACGACTGTGTTGCCAATGTAATCTATCAATTATTATTAGATCCTTCCGTACCTGTCAATGCAATCAACGTACCACTACATAATTCTACAATTTCGCCCATACACTCCGCCGCAATATTCTCCACATCTTGTGACGCCTGGCCACTTTCCAATCGCTTTCTCATTTCACGGAGACGCAGCGGTTCAAGAATTCTGTCCGAACTCAACTCGGGAACAGACGGAATCATAGAGCAATAACTCAAAGGAACCCGTTCCACTAAAAAAAGGATGCATATAGAAGCAAGGTCAGAAGAATAGCGACGTTTTGTCGGGTTTTCATACCTTGATTTTTATCTGACACAGTATGGCCAAGTTGTTGCATAATAAACTGCCGTTCAGCAGCAATAGCTGTGTAGAGACTGGGTTGAGTTGTTTGCTGTTGTCCTGATGCATTCATCATCATGCTTGTCATCATCATAGCCGTGGCCCATTGCGTTGCCTGGTAGGTATCAGGAGCTGATGCCAATTGTTGCGCATTTGCGTCGTCTGGTTCATCAGGGTTGCTTGAAGGAACTTTTGCAAAGCCAATACGGACAGCGCCCGTTCCGGGTCCTAAAATTTCTTTGTTCTGCAAGGCCTTCCGGGCACGCACAGCATCTTCCTGGTGTTCAAAATTGACGAAGCCACAGTTCTTGTGCGACAGAACACGAACGGACTCGATCGGTCCAAATGGCTGAAACAACGTTCGTAGAAGGGCCTGGCTTGTGTTTGCAGGGATGTTACCAATCCCTGGGAACATGTGTAAGTACACAAGTCGATAAAAAGAAACATCATGAAAAGAACTTACAGAGTGCACGTGTGGGTCCCTGCGCATTTGGACCGGCTTCGTTCGTGAGAGCCATAGCTAAACTGACATCGGCTTTTCCAAAACCAACACGGACAGGAGTGCCTGCCAGCTTACTTCCCAGACGTGTTTCCAAGTCTGTCTTTGCAGCAACGGCAGATTCCATGGACGTGAAATTGACAAAAGCACATTCTTTGTCGGATAAGATTCGGGCGCTTTCGACTGTTCCATAGCCGGAAAACAATTGTATGAGATCAGGTACGCTGAGCGATGGGTTAATGTTTCCCAACCACAAAGCGCGAGAGGGTATCTGGGCAGGAGCGGCAGACGGAGATTCGTGAGACGCGGACGATGCTCCGGAAGGCATTGCGCTCGACGTTTCACCAGATAGGTAATAGTCCTAAAACATACTCTAAACGTAAGTATCCCCAAAATACAGAGACCTCTTCCATCCACTTTTTTTTTTACCTTTGCATTTAATTCTTGAAGATCGCTTAGCTGGTCGAGCGATGCTATACGTCCAAATGGCCGATACCCGTCGTTTAAATCCACTAAATTGCCACTGCTACGGGAGTTACGAAGCGGACGTCGATCTGCCGATATCGGTTGCTGTTGTTGTTGTTGAAGGTGATGAAGCTGATTGATCTGAGGCTGAAGTCTTTGAAATGAACCCATTTCAAATGGGCTGAAGGCATTGGGCAAAGACATGGATGGGGCTCCATCCGCCATGCCCAGACTAATGGCGCGTGGTCGCTGCATGACGCTGCTACGGGTCTGAGGTGAAAATGGGCTAAACGGCATTCCTTGTAGACGACTGATGTCAGGATGTTCAGGCATTTGACTTGCGACGGTATAGGAGCGACTGCGTGTTGAGCTGGGATGAAGGTATTGATCTACATTGGAAGATGGTTGAGTCTGTGTAGAAGACCTTTGTTGGGTATTTTCATCGTCGAGTCCCAGCGAGGCAAGTGTGCTTGCGATGGTATTTTCGTCAATTGGGCTTGACGCCTCGTACGATGAGAACGCGGAGCTGAACAGGGTGGTACCGAATACACTATCCACACGGTCGGACGGAAGTGTTACAGAACCCGAGCGATGTCTTGCTGATGGGGCCTGGACTGCCAGGTTGGGTGTATTTGCGTAAACATCAGTTGCATAAGGGAATGCAGAAGACTGTGATGGCATCGTATCCGCGCGGGGCCGACGCAGCGTTGAAGATACTGTATGACCCGAAAACTCTCGTGAGGAGCCCAAAACGTTATCTTCTGACTCTTCTGGCGTCCTTCAAAATACACAAGATTCAGTCAAGAGGAAGCAAAAAGGAAGTGAAGTAAAAAAAAAAAAGAAGTGAAACCACTGACTAACCTTAACACCACAGAAGGTGTGGCAGCCGAAGAGGTTGCCGCAGAGACCTTTGGATAGTAAGACGGAGGTTTCCGGGTATGCGAGACGTCAGATATCCAAGCAAAATCCATTGCAGGGAAATACGACAAGAAAAGAGAAAAAAAAACACTGGAAAGCAGAAACGAAGCGAAGCCAAGAAGAGATGAAAAACCTGCGTTGAGGATTCGGCGGAGTTCGGCTGTGACGTGGCAATCCGGCGTTTTTACGCGGAAGTTCTTGACGTGGGGATTGGCTGGCCCACCAAGATCGCCGGACTTTAAAAGCTGATGACAAGAATCATCGATGACGTTAAAATCTTTTTCTTACGGCGGGGGCAGTGGGGGGCGTGTAGCGGAACCCCTTACGGCGAAGACATCTGTGTCAAGTGGTTCACAACGGTTGCCGGTTGCCGTACTTAAAAGGAACGGTTAGAGTGGAATTATGTGTTTTTTTTGACTTGTGTAACTTATGGCCCTTGAGATCTTCGATTGCCACACTTTCCAAGAGATCTGTGGCTGGTAATACATTATACACCCTGCAGCAGCGTTTTACGGCATAGGACAAAGCAGGCGTTACAGGTGGCTGCATTTATCACCTTATTATCCATTTATAAGCCCTATCGAAGATTTCTGACTAGAAGGCAACACAGATCTAGGAGAAATCTACTGAGACCAGTTGACTGACTAACAGACAAGAATTTGCAAATTAGGGGATTAAATGATAAGGAGACTATCAAGCGTGGATTGAGCACACGACGCTTCTCTTCCCTCGCTGAAAAAATGGAAAAAGCAACCTTGACGAAAGGAGGGCAGAATTCGTCTCAAGTTCACGCAATTATTATTTTGGTCCTTTCTCATGTATTGGCATACAGTGTATCTTCATCCGAAGCTTCGACACTTGAATTTTCCTTTATTGCGATGATAGATATAGTATTTACACAGGCCTTCACAGTTCTGATGGCGTGAAACGGCCTTTTTTTTTTTTTTTTAGTTAGAATGGTACTCAAAGCAGCATGCATCGTTCCCAGTTGGCAGTAGGGGTTCCTGTCTTGCTAGGCCATAGCTGCGGCTGTGTTGCATCTATCAAACTTCACCATACGATATGTGTATTGTTGCATATTCATGCTTGACAATTCAGGAATACATTGACGAATATTTGTGCCTGAAAGCACTGATTTGCTCTCTCTCTCACCCTCCCTTTAATTTGCTTCGGCGTCTTTGACTTAGTTTGTTGCATTCATCACTATCTTTCACTACTTACTTTGCAGGACGTTCATATAGCTAGCATTAGAGCGGCGTATTGTAGCTGTGAAATCATTGGAAGATTGCCAAAGAATTTCTTTTTATTTTTATTTTTTTTTTTTTGCACTTTATATCGGGCCATTGATGACACGTTCACACGTAGTAGGTAAGCACAGGAATCGGTCATGGCAAGGCAATCATCAAGTTCATCACAGTTGTCCGCAACAACGCGTAAGGATTCTGCGAAGTCGTTCGGCATCCTCTCCGCTTCATTGTGATTTTATAGATCAAGTTGTGTTTTGACGATGCCGTGCCGACTTTAACGAAATGAGGTGGCGAACTGGTGCCTTTGTCCGCCCGTGTGATTCTCGACAGGACGGCTGATCAATTTAATCCTCCGTGGATTCATGCAAGTCAAGACCGTGACCACCAAGAATGGATTCACGTTGTTTGATTGAACAGGATAGTTTGGCCAAAAGGAATACAGCAGAACCAAAGATGACAAATCAATTTAAGAGTGATATTGAGGATATTCATTGGTAAGTAATAGTAGCACGAAAAGGATAATCCGGTTAGCAACGAACCGCCGATAATTCAACAGCGTATGGCCGCCATGAGCTACTGTTACAACTGCATAATAGACCAGCAAAATAGCTTTCAAAGTGGTTTCTTGCGCATATCATTGTCATTGACAGACTCCGCCCGGATTCTTGTGTAGATATCACGTATAGATTTTTCATATACATCACAACGGCTATCCACATTGACCTCTGTGTTTCAAGAGACTAGTAAAAAGAGAAAGAAAAACCCATCTTCTGGAGAGATGAAGGCACGTAACGGAACATTAGCGTTGGTTCCATCTCAGACATTCTCAGTCTTTCTTCCATGATTGGTCAATTGTTCTCAACAAAACAATCTGGACACCAGTAGAAATGAAGTCATGAGAATGCGGGGACACGCGGCGGTAAAAATTGCTCCGGGCCGTTCCACAACCGTGAATGAACCGAGTTCATAAAGGTCATACAGTTCCACCGGCGACCTGTAGAAATTTACCCGTTTGGACGACATAAATCCTTACTATGTATACAGAGGTAAGATAACGTAGTAACTAGCCAGATGACATCAAATTATCACATAAGCAAACGCTGGTTGGCGTCATTTCAAGGCACGCTCATTGGCTGTCTCGGCAATTGCGCCATTTCCGTTCCTTTTCGATCGCGTATAAATCCTCCATCAGTTTGTGTTTGTTTGTACATTTTTCTATCTTTTGTCTCGTAAACAATGGCTAATCTCCCTCACGGCGGCGTACTCAAAGATCTCTATCTGCGTGATGCTGAAAAACGACCATCACTTCTCGCGGAAGCTACGGATTTACCCTCATTGGTGCTTACAGAGCGACAACTCTGTGATCTAGAATTGATCCTTAACGGCGGCTTCTCCCCCCTAGAAGGCTTTCTTAATCAGGCAGACTACAACGGGTAAGAGAAAAAAGACGGTATCTTGCGTACAGATGGATCTAAACAAATTAATAGCGTCGTGGAAAATATGCGTCTCGCATCTGGTTTGCTGTGGTCCATTCCCATTACCCTGGATGCGAGTAAGCAAGATATTGACCGACTTCAGATTGGACCGAAACGTCGGGTAGCGTTGCTGGATCCACGCGACTATGCGCCATTGGCTATTCTGACAGTCGAGGATGTGTATCGCCCTGACAAATCCAAGGAAGCAACATTGGTCTACGGTGCAGATGATGAAGCCCATCCTGCTGTGTACTACCTTCATCATATAGCTAAGGAATACAACATTGGTGGATCCGTCGAAGCTATTCAATCACCATCGCATTACGATTATGTGTCCAACCGATGTAAGTACATTTGCGTATCGTAAGGAAGACATCTAACGGAAAATGTCCTTCTCTTTTTTTCTTTTTCTTTTTCTTTTTTTTTTAAAAAAAAAAGATACCCCTAGTGAACTTCGTGCACACTTCAAGAAGCTCCAGTGGACCCGTGTGGTTGCTTTCCAAACACGAAACCCTATGCATCGCGCTCATCGTGAATTGACGGTACGAGCAGCACGTCAGCTCAAGGCACATCTGCTGATCCATCCTGTTGTTGGTCTTACCAAACCTGGAGATATTGACCATTACACACGCGTACGGGTGTACAAGGCCTTAATGCCAAAATATCCCAATGGTATGGCTGAGTTGAGCTTACTTCCTTTGGCAATGCGCATGGGCGGGCCGCGTGAGGCTGTGTGGCATGCCTTGATCCGAAAGAACCATGGTGTGACACACTTTATCGTTGGTCGTGATCATGCTGGACCTGGTAAGAACTCGCAGGGAATCGACTTTTATGGTCCTTACGACGCTCAATTGCTGGTTGAAAAGTACAAGGATGAGATCGGCATTGAGATTATTCCATTCCGCATGGTTACCTACTGTCCTGAAACCGACGAATATTTGCCAGCGGATGAAGTACCAGAAGGAACCAAAACTCTTAGTATCAGCGGTACCGAACTGCGTCGTCGCCTTAAGACGGGCGTTCCTATTCCTGAATGGTTCTCCTATCCCGAGGTCGTCAAGGTGCTTCGCCAATCTCATCCTCCTCGTGCCCAACAAGGTTTCACTATCTTCTTTACGGGTCTGCATGCTTCGGGAAAGAATGCGATTGCTCGTGCACTACAGGTATCGCTCAACCAAGAGAGCACACGCTCCGTTTCGCTGCTGCTAGGCGAAAATGTCCGTCAGGAGTTGTCGTCAGAACTTGGCTTCTCCAAGCGCGACCGAGATCTTAACATCGGGCGACTTGCTTTTGTTGCAGGCGAACTGACTCGGGCTGGCGCCGCGGCAATCGTAGCACCAATTGCACCCTATGACGAAGCTCGTAAAAATGCACGAAAGGCAATTGAGAAATATGGCGGGTTCTATCTAGTGCATGTAGCAACCCCATTGGAGGCATGTATCAAGAGAGATCAGGATGGTGTGTATGAACGTGCAAAGAGCGGAGAAATTAAGGAGTTCACTGGTATCAACGACCCTTATGAGGAGCCTCAGGATGCAGATCTTGTTGTTGATATGACGAAGCAATCTACAGCACAAGTTGTCCATGAGATCATTTTATTGCTGGAAAAGGATGGTTACATTGGATCAAAATAGACATATTCTAGGGTTACAGTTTTTGTTTGGTTCTTGTTACCATTATTTTTTTTTATTACATTTTAAGTGCGTGCTGGAACATGAGAATTTCTGCACCTTTTTTTTTTAAGAAAAGCGCAGACAAGTGCCTGGTAACTCTGTAACGCGTATTAAATAAAGAAGAGTGTGTGGAACCGATTGGCTCAAGGAAGGATGCTGTAGCGCTCTGTGAATTCTGATGGTGGCAAATGAAAAATGCATATGAAGGCTTAATAACCCGTACGACGAGATCTCCTTTAATTGCTGGAGCGAGCAGCACCCGACTCGTTGTATAGCGCACTGTAACACGAACGCCTCAATGTTTTCGCATTTGATCGGAACAACAGCTATGCCACAAATTAGAGCGAGTTGACTTATATGTCATCCGCCATGATAACAAATTCTGTAACATCAAGATGGATGTTGAACCTATTGGATTAAAGAATAGAGTTGTCTTACGACTGCGCATCTCTTAAATATGTGTACAGTGTACATTGGTCAAACCATCATTGCCATCCATGATTTAATTCCGCGCTTGAATCGCCTTGCAACAACTGTATTGCCTATGCTGCGTCCTTTACACTCATGTAATAGATCAACTACAAATAGGGTCGCTATAGAATTACACAAAAACTAGCAAAAGCGAAAGAGTGAATCTCCGGTATATCTGCCAAAATGCTAGCAACCGAAATTGATGTTATAGATACATGGGAGCACTGGGATATAACGATGACCAACCGTTTGTGTATGGAAAACAAATATACAGGCAATTGCAGGGGACAAATCAAAACAAAATATCGAGCCACTCCATGTGCAAGGCTGCAACGTTCTTCATCTATCCTTTAACCTAGGAAATATGGCATGACTGACAGACTAAAGTTGTTAACAGGCTTCTAGCAAAGCTTTTAATGCGTCGTGGCTCTCCTCAACAATTGCCCACTTCATCTTCTTCGTTACTTCAATATGTAACGTGGTACAGCACTTCCACAGTCGTGGGCCATTGATATTTCCTTGGATCGACTGCAAGGATAACAAATTTGATGGCCGCTAATTAACGTACGTACAAGGTGTGTGGCAGTACAATATATGCTCAATCCCATTGCCTTGGACTCGACTAACTGATCTTTCAATACATACTCCGTGATTCTCGGATCTTTACTCATTTCACCATCGCGTGCACGGACGATAGTACTGGAGTTTCAAAAGACGTGGTTCGTGCTGAAGAAAAATGCCAACAACATCTAATTGAACATGTTGTCCCTCTATGCTGGATGGTTAGCCTGTTAAATTTACATATGATATAATCATCTCTGTGCCCTCATCGTCGATAACTGATCTTCACGCGCGTATACTCTTCCTGCCTAGACACGTATAAGCAACCGGCCTCTTTCCGTGGAAGTTTCTCGTCTTGTTCCCTTGATATCCCCTATTAAAGATAAACTATCTTTCGCGCCTTTGACAACACTGTCATTGTGGGCTATTTTTATCTTCGGTACATTTTACTGACTAAGAATTTGCAGGTTTTGCCCTACATGAATGTCTGCCTTCGTCTCCACCGCACATATAAATGTCGAGGCGTTTCGTTCGGAGTTTGAGCCAGCAAACAAGCGGAAATACCATCAGATTCCATACACATCCTGAATGATGATCGAATTTACGTACTTTTAGGCGAGGTTGCTACTTCATTTTCAAAAGGACACGGCCATTCATGTGTATCCTAGAAAAAAAACACCGAATCATTTTTCCATACTTTGTCATGCAAATCGCATGTGATGTAAATGTTCCGAAACCATGCACCAGAAGCTGGTACATATGATATCAATTTCTATGAAAATGAGCCATCTGGTTTATCGTATTTTAGAGAAGAATTATGGAGTAATGAATAAACATGTTAAAATGATCTAGTACAGCATGCGAGTGATAATGTTGGCTTGGGTGGCGATGATTGCGTTATAGATGTTATGAAGCTGTTCATCCGTCACATTAGCGATATCGGCCATAACATACGCAATGTCGCCCTTGGAATCTGAGTGCTGCTTCTCAACGTTGTGGTCCGCAAAGATTTCGTTGATAACCTGTGTCACCCTGGTCAGTTGGAAATAACAACAAGTGGAGCACGTACCCTGAGTACACCAGGAACGTTCTGATGGATATAAAGCACACGAACAGTGTTTTTCTCTTCTTCACGGATGGCACGCAGATCGATTTCAGGGAAGTTGACGGCACCAATAGAAGTACCTTCGTTGACATATTTAATCAACGCAGTAGAGACCTCAACACCGATCATGCGCTGAGCCTCCTCAGTGGAGCCACCAATGTGAGGCGTCATGATCAAGTTAGGGCACTCCAACAGGTCGGGGTAATCGGTAAAATGAGGACCATTAGCGGCGGGGTCTTTCGGGGACACATCAATCGCCGCACCAGCGAGCTGACCAGATTTTAAACCCTTGACTAGAGCAGGGATCTGAACAACAGTACCACGGGCATTGTTCAACAAGTAAGAACCCTTCTTCATGTAGCCCATGATTTCGCGCTCGCCAATCATGTTCTTCGTTTCCTCGAGTTCGGGGACGTGAAGCGAAACAAAGTCAGAAATCGACAACAACTGCTCGAGCGACTCGACTTGTTTGGCAGTACCAAGGGGCATAATCTGCAACACGTCATGGAAATAGACTAGGTCACAATCACATCAGAAAAAAAATATTCAACCGGTATGTGTTCTATCTTTTTACCTGTCATGCCCATGGCTTCCGCAAGAACGGACAGTTGGGAGCCAATATGACCGTAGCCGACAATACCTAATACCTTGCCTCGGATTTCGTAGCAACCCTTGGAAACTTTGTTCCACACACCCTTGTGCATTTCTTGATTACGGTCGCCAATCTGGCGTGCGAGTGTGATAAGTTCACCAATCACTAACTCAGCGACAGAACGCGAGTTGCTGAAAGGCGAGTTGAACACAGCAATCTAGGGACGGACGCGTTAGAAACGTCATCGCGTAGAATAAGCTCTTTCTTCCGTTACTTACACCTCTCCTTGCGGCAGTTTGGAGATCCACTTGGTTTGTGCCAATACAGAAACAACCGATAGCCAACAAATTCTTTGCTTCGTTCAAAACTTGCTTGGTAAGCTTGGTCTTGGAGCGGATACCAATGATATGGACATCGCGAATCTTTTCGATCAATTCATCCCCTACGAGTGCTTTGGAGTAGGTTTCGACCTGCGTATCAATTTTGTTAAAAATGGCGTATATGCGGTATTTTGCTTTATTACCTGATAACCTTGTTTACGGAAAGCCTTGACAGCTGACTCATTTACGTTTTCCAACAGCAGAATCTTGACCTCCGCAGTGTTGAAAGGACGAAGGACTTTGGGTTTTGGTTGAGTCACGGAGGAACGGCGAGGACGATTCTGATCGTTAGACATTTTGGCTCTTGTTGTTGTTGTTTTCGAAGAACAAAAAGATGAAATGACTCAAACCGTTTAAATCCCAGATGTCGAACGGCTTGACTCCGACAAAAGATGTGATTTTCCACTTTTGGCAGTTACCCGCTTTTTTTTAAATCAGAGATCTTTAACATCTTGGGACAACCATCTTCCCTTTCTGCATAAATGACGCTTTTCGAGGAAGGGTGAGCAAAAATGTCTCTGACTTTGTCATTCAAAAAATATACATAAGTGGTAGTTAGCGTAACCTATGAAATGATAATAGATGTACTTCCTACATAAACATAGTCGTCGTCGGCGCTGTTCGCAGCAAAATAATAGCCAGGTAATATGCTGGAAATGTAATATTGAACTTATCCGCGGAGGACCGTGTTCTGACGCATATGAAAACCGATGGTGTCACGCTCCCTTCACAATGATGCCATATCTTCCACCTATCAATTGCTTCATTCAGTAAAAAAAAGAAAAAAAACGCTTCTCAAGTCTGTTTTAAAATGTGCTATTTTTTACATGATAGTATCCAGAGTATGTCATGGTTATTCACGAATCATAGGCCTCGTCACAATCTCGATCAAAATGTATACAAAGTTGTTCTCCGACAAAAACTGATGGTCGGGTTTCACGTCGCGGTTGCCGACAAAGTCCCCAACCTTGGAGAAAGAAGAGTATATCGGTGGAAGAACTACTTCCAGTTATATCCATAACTGCGCTTTTAATAATGAATTCAACAAAGGTTATATTTCTGATGGATGCAAAATATTACATTGCTGGCAAGTGCACAAACCACTCCTGTAAAAGTCGCCACTTCAATTCGCCCTATTCTTGGTGCCAAGTTTTTCTATGGAATCAAATGAGAAGTCGCCATATCAAAAGAATATGGGCTATTTTTGACAACAGCATCTACAATAATTACTTTGTCTCTGCGTCTTCTTCATGTTATTCTCTTCCGTACTCTTTGCTTTTCCTTTTCGTTCCATCCATATCTCTTGTCGGCAACATTTCGTTAGGAGGACCGCAGCGAACATGCTGAAAAGCACAGTGTTCAACAAAATTGAACAGATATTTGTCAGCTGTCATAGCGTATGACCAAGGACTAATTCTACACTCGCAGTAATCAGATATGCCCATACAGCAGTATAAACTCAGAATCGTATGTATGGACGACTATAGGCATAATTCGCTTCATGAAACGTAGACAGGTCTGCAGGATTGTGGGTACATCTTTGTGCCACTTTCAATTATTTTTGCATTTAAAGTCTGTTGGGCACGTTCAAACGGGATTGTACTGGTTCTTTGCAATGGACTGGCCAATATGTCAATGACAGACCCCATATCCTGTCACCGTACTGAAGTGAATATTCCATCGAAAGAAAAGATCATTAGCATTTAGAGGGAAATGCGCGTCATTGCTATTATTATTGATATTAGTCTTCAGATTTTGCATATATTCTTTCTATATATTCCCGGTAAACGCTTCCGTTGATCGTGTATAGAAGATCACTTAACGTTCCTGTACCTGACCTGATCTGGACTGGTACGCCCATTTTCATTATGCCGACGACCGACAATACAACACTATTCTCCGGTACTAGTTAGTAATAACTGTCAGGCATAAATAGCCACTATGGGAAAAGAATTATGACGCTTGACGTAAATCTAACGTAAGCCTAATATATGTCTAATGATAAAGAAAGTGAAAGAAAACAAGTATGAATATGGTTTCAGTAAACAGATATTGAATACAGTTGTAGAACACGTGTATGAACAAAGAGACCTGCCCTTTTCTTTAAATCTAACAAAAATCTAGCAGAAATCTGAGATCAAAATATAACACAGATCTAACATCATCCGAAAATTGTTATATTCTGACTTTAGATTTCTGTTAGATTTCTGTGAGATTCATGTTATGCTTTTTCCCATAGTGAGCGTCAGCAGATTCAGTAGGACGCATATACGACAGAAATGTGACGAATGCGCCAGTGCTGAAATACATGTCTCTAGTTTATTGGGACGATGTGCGGCAATATGGACGAACACCTTGCTACTATGCAACGAGATATTACTACAGCAAAAGTCGGATAGTCCTACTGATATACCTGTGACCGTGCAGACTCGATCTTTCGAGAGTGATGTTGAATAACATAGAGTAGCTACGATAAGTAGCATATACACAATTCTTCAGAAACAAAACATCGCTTTGGTCCAGCGTTTTCTTGCATAGATTCTGTTGTAAATGTCCATGAGACGCGATATCTTCTAAAAAGGTTTGGAGTGACGCACTATGATTGGCTCTCCTTCTACATGTGATTGTGATTGCAGGATTGCGAGATGGATTTTGAACCTCCGATCGAAGATCAAAGTGAACGTGACCGTTAAATGGAACCATCGAGCGCAAAGGCCATTGGTCGGGCGTCATTTTAAACCATCAGTTCACAACCGCATGGATCACATCACATCTCCTTCCTTTCTTTTATTCGTACCCATTATATTTTGTAGCACAAATTTCTTTCCTAGTCAATTAAAGACAAATGTACAAAACTTATGCAACCTCTAAAGACGGTCTCCCGCCCTCGTTAGCCAAGAATAAGCTTGTAAACCTTATTCCGGACCAGAATATTACCGTTATACCCGAGTTTACCTTGGAATCAGGAGTCAAGATCCGTGAGGTACCTGTGGCATGGAAGGCTCTAGGCAAACTCAATGAAACTGGCGACAATTGTATGGTCATTTGCCATGCGTTGACTGGTAGTGCTGATGTTGAAGACTGGTAAGACGGAAGAACTTCAAGCAATTGCCACGGAGTTTTAATTCTTGCGAAGGTGGGGTCCATTGGTAGGTCCAAAGTGTGCATTTGATACCACCAAGTTCTTCGTCATCTGTTGCAACGTAATGGGTTCACCTTACGGGTCAGCATCTCCGTTGACGATCAATCCTGATACTGGCGAGCGTTATGGCCCTGAATTTCCACTTGCAAGCGTACGCGACGACGTGAGGTTGCACCGTTTGGTTCTGGATCAATTAGGGGTTAAGCAAGTTGCAATTTGTATTGGTGGATCTATGGGTGGAATGCAAGTGCTGGAGTGGGCATTTATGGGAAAGGATTACGTCCGTAGCATTGTTCCTATTGCCACTTCAGGTCGCCACTCTGCATGGGGTATCAGCTGGGGCGAAGCGCAACGTCAGTCAATCTACAGCGATCCGAATTATGGTATGTCTGGGTGAAGGAACATGAATGTCCAAGCTCTCATGTTATTAATTGATTTATTTTAGCGGATGGTTACTACCTCGATGAAGCGCCACCCAACGTCGGATTGGCTGCGGCACGCATGTCTGCTCTTCTGACATATCGATCACGCAATTCTTTTGAATCACGGTTTGGTCGCAAGTCTGCGGATACGACGAGAATTCCACCACCCTCTCAGCCAACTACACCTAGCGAGGCGAATCGCTTAATTCACAATGATGGACATAAGAATTCCAAAAAGACTTCCGGCGATTCTCCCACTCATACCACCATCAATGATCCACCCATGCCCACACCATTTGTCTTTTCAGCACAATCTTACCTTCGCTATCAAGGCGATAAATTCATCAACCGATTCGACGCGAACTGTTACATTGCATTAACACGGAAAATGGACTCCCACGACCTCTCCCGAAATAGAGGCGACTACTATGATAGTCTAAAGAATATACAACAACCGACCCTTGTCATTGGTATGGCTGGACTGACTTGTTGTTTATGCGCGTTCCTTATATATATATATATATATATATTTACATTAGGAATCGAATCGGATGGCTTATTTACGATATCGGAACAATATGAGCTTGCAGATGGCATTCCAGGTGCTACCATGACAGAAATTCAGTCACCTGATGGACACGATGGATTCTTGCTCGAATTCGATCAGATCAACCGGCATATACTTTCCTTTATCCGAAATGTATTGCCAGAGATCTATAATACAGCCGTGGTGGATGAGATAGAAGCAGAAAAACAAGAGGCATTGAAAGCAACAAAGACTAGCTTGTTTGGTGAGGCTGAAGTAGACATTACTCAATGGTAATCAACAAATAAAGAAAAAGGAAAATAGAAAGAAAATGTCGAAATGACAGCTTTGATTAATGATGACATACTGTTAATTTTCCACAAAAAAGTTATGAAGGGGTTCTCAACCCCACAAAAAAACAAAAAAGCAAGTAGTCAAAACCCTTGGTTACACGAAATTGTCATCACAGACTGCTTGCTTTTGGTAAAGTGCGCAACAACTACCGAAATAGCCAATCGCAATCATATACCCCATGTGATCCCCTGAAGGTTATTTAAGCAATAGCCATCTCACGTCCATTTCATTTATCAACATTTCTTCTCCTTCTTATCATGTCTGATATCGTCGTTCCCGGTTTTAAGAGCTCCGAACTCATTGCTGAACTGAACAAGGTCTTCGAGAACTTCTCTGAAGAAGAAAGAGCCAAGTTAATTAAGCAGGTACCTGTGAGGTCACTATTCCCTTGAACGGTAATTATTAACCTATCGTACAGGTTAACGGTGTTTTCCAGTTTGTTATCAAGAATGATGAGGGTAAGGAGGAGATTTTTACTGTCGACTGCAAGAAGGAAGGAACCGTCGTCCGTGGCAAGGGCAAACAGAAGGCGGACGCCATTCTGACTTTGAAGGATCCTGATTTCGTGGCACTCGCCACCGGAAAGTTGAACGGTAAGGTTTACAGTTATAATCATACTTGGGCGGCTAATATACCATTGGAAAACTAGGCCAAAAGGCTTATATGAGCGGCAAACTCAAAATCAAGGGACAGATCATGCTTGCGATGAAGCTGGACAACGTCTTCAAGTCGGTCAACCCAACTGCCAAGCTCTAGATACCGTCTTCCACGCCGTTATACATACGTTCTTCTTTCTTTTGTTTATGTAATAAAGCAATCAATACACCAAACCCTCGCTTTGACGCGTCCGAAGACGCTAAGCCCTTTTGGTTTCCAGAGATATGGCTGGGCCTTTAAGAAAATTGATGGATCACGTGGAATCGCCTGGCCAACTGTCTGTGTCGTTTGGAAATAGGGAGGTGTTACCGTTTGCTCAGGCGTTTACCGAAGTCTTGCGAAATTGGGAAGAAGGTCTGGTCGCCACTGAAACATATCTTTTCTGTCAATAGTGGTTTTGCATTAGACAGAACTAAACTGTTGTCAGAAACTTTCTAAAAAGGATATCTATCAATGACACTACGGAATGCAGGGGCGGTCATGCACAGCATTGAAAAGCAGCATGTAAAGAAACATTTGCAGCCAATATCGGAACCGAGAAGCTTGTTATGATCTCTAATACTCCATCTATTGATGCTGTCCTTAAGAAAATCGGTAGAGGAAACCATTTGCACGCGTTGCGGTGCGTAAAGGATGCCGCAGAGCAGGCATTCAGGTTAATATGTTCGGTATTATGTACACTACCGTTGTCCACATTCAACAAAGATTTCGTTATCAAATCACCCAGGCTTTGACCTTTAAGCGAAAGTTTGCTCATGACCAGTGGTTCTTGGTGGATATCACCTTGATGATGTGAATTAGAATAATCGCTCTTAGGCCGCAGAGAATAGTCCCCAAGAATTAACCGAAGCGTTAGTGGTTCATCTCTGCATGTTGCATAGTCACAACAATGCACGACCAAGAACTGGTAATACTCTATGCTTTGTGACGCACGCACCTTACTATGCCATCCTTTGGCACATGTGGTTTCTCAGTACAATCGCCCGACAGCAAAGGCAGCATGTCTTTACACCCCAGTGGTCACTAATTACAGAGATTTAAGTAGTCGTATTTACACAACCGCATATCCGCCGAAGCTACCTAGACCTTATTGTACCTAAACTGTTAGTTTCCGATGTCCGAGTCGAGCACCTCGTTACGACTCCTGAAGAAAACGGTATTAGCGACGGCCATCGCAGCGTGTTGGACCAGGCTGAATCCCTACAATCTGGCTTCTGATGGCTTACTTACAATGTTTCATTCCGATAACATTGACACTGGAGGATATCAAAAGAATGTTATTAAAATATTCAAATCCGGTCGTGTCCGTGTGACAAGCGTGCAAGCAAATCTTCAGTGGTAACGCTTTGTTGTTCGAGTGTTGACTCCGATAACAGACCCGTAACGGGGCTCGCCTGCGGTGTCTGTGGTGTTATGCGCCAATGAAAGTAGCCTGTTAATCTTCGGAAACTAACATAAACGAATGAGAACCTCTACTTAATCTTCGGATGTTAAAGACAGCAAATAAAATCGCTCAGTTAATCTTCGGACTTCTATGGCGACGGAGCTCCAAAAACAAGTTTGCTTCTTGCTGTCAGCTATGAACACCCCGCAAGAGCAACACAAGACCACATGCATCATGAAGAAGTATTCGCTTCCGTTGATGCCAACGTTTCAGAGGAGATTTTAGAAAGACGAGGTAGTAGCAAATCTTTTTGAGCTCTATTTTCAGTAATTGCAGCAAAAAATGAGTGGCGAAATGAAGAAATTTACCACACCAGTGGTGTAACGACAACCGTTAATGGTATACAAGAATCTAACAGGCATAGAGGTTCTTAATCTTTGTTTCTTTACTGTTAAATATTTTCGAGACAGTAAAATGGATGGTAGGCTAGCATATGAGTTGCACAAGCCAATTGCGTTTTTTAAAAACGCATAATCAGTATTCTCTTGATCCAACGTGGTTGTATTGCCCATGCCTAATCTGCCTTCTGGATCCTGAGCCTATCTATTCGAAATATTCAAAACGAAAAAAGGTCTTATGGTCTGGATGACCGGTTCCTGGTCATAGGACCCAATGACAGAGAAAATGACACTTCTTATCATTTTCAATTGGTACCAATATGAAAGTTGTAGAAAGATATCTCTCGGTCACCGTCGCATAATTCTGGACAGATTGCTCTTGTGCTTATCCCAG